>CAJHNH020008079.1:320000-381440 GCA_905116865.2 Candidula unifasciata
TCTGTAATTTAACAGAGCCACGTCATCTGCAAATGCCAGCTCTGATATACAGACTGGCCTTAGCTTGCAATATCCTGCTAGGAACTTCTTTGTCTTCTCCTTACAGGTCTTCCAACGAGGGTAATTACAAGTACACATCCCTGCTTCACTCCACCGTTGATTACAAACTCCTACAATGTTACATCATGAAAGTTCATTGTATCTCTCATTCCTGTTTAAAACGACTCAACAGAACTTAGTAGGGTAAAGCAGACACCCAATATTCTTGAGCGTGTGGAATATACATTTATTACCAACTGAATCACAAGCCTTAATACAATCAATAAAAGCAATATACAGTCGATGATTTTGTTCATTGAATTTTCCTTGAAAGTGTCGGAATGAGAATACAATCGAGTCTGGATAAATAGAAGTCGCAGGGACCTAAGAAAATGCTTCCACTTATCAGGATTTCTACTTATCCAGACAGCACACACAATTGAGAAAATTGCTGGGACTAAGCTGGTCATGTCGACTTAACCGAAATTCGACTTATCAGAGTTCGACTTGAGTGGACTCTACTGTATTATTTTAGTGTTGGCCCAGTTGCCACGGAAGCCAAACTGTGACACTGGGTAAACCTGGTCTCCTAGGATCTGGAGTGTTCGCTTAATTCTAACATGTACTTTCCTAACAGTAAACAGTGATATTCCTCTTAGTTGTTGCAGTCACTCCAGTCACCCTTGTTCTAATACGTAGCTGTGACACTTGAGTCTTTGACGTCTTGCGGGATCTTCCTCTCTTGCCTGCAGAAAGTCACTAGCCGATGAATGTGTGTGGTTAGAATGTCTTTCCCCCCGCTGATGATCTCATCAGGAATTCCCCCTTTACATGGGGCCTTGTTCAAAAGTACAACTACCTTCTACAGTTTTTGGAAATGTATCAAAGCAGACAAGCCTTAGCAGATCATACCCACCGACTCTAAAAGCGACACTTGTTTATGTGGTTTCTTCTGAGTACAGCACCATAAAGTATTCCACCTTCGTAAAAGTACAGCTCCAGATAATGTTCCACCATCTGTCCAGTACAGCTTCAGATAATGTTCCACCGTCTGTCCAGTACAGCTTTAGATAATGTCCCATCATCTGCCGAGTACAGCTCCAGTACAACTCTAGAATTATTCTATAATCTATCCTGTACAACTCCAGAAAGTAGTCCATAATCTATCCAGTACAACTCCAGAAAGTAGTCCATAATCTATCCAGTACAACTCCAGAAAATGTTCATTTATTTGTCCAACTGCTACTTCTTGTCAATAATAATCTCCTAGTTTAAATTCTTTAGTTTTGCACTTAAAACAAAAACAAACTAAAAAAAAATATTATACAAATGTTTTTTTTTTTTAATTTGCTTATACATGCTCCGATTATTTCCAGTACTGCAAGGATTACAAATGCTTTCACACAACTGGATCTAGAAGTCATTTATATATCGTCAGCCTACCGTTTGAAAATAATTTCTAGCTTTCCTCAATTACAGGAGAGCGTTCCTAGTGCTTTTATTGTTTCTGAGGATTATTAACATTTTTCGGTCAATTAAAGTTTGGAGTGCTATTGGATTTAACCCAGTACTTACTTCTATGTTCTCTAATCCCACGGAGGACTGACGCAGCTGTTTTAAAGACAGTCTTGTCTTCATAATTGCATTCCTTTTATACGTTTGCTAGAGTTATCCTGAATTTCAGTGAAAGCATCTTCGAGCTGTTTTTGGAACTCAAAAAACTTATCCACGGTCTTTAGTTTTAGAAATATTTAGCCCAGGGATGGGATTTTTTGAGGGTGTGAATAATTCTCTTTGCTTTCAATCAAAATCTTGTGGTTACTAAGGAAAGGCCAGCGTCATAGTCAGCGCTGTGGCAGCAGCGAGTTAGTGATACATTGTTGAAGTTCTACCTCGTTGTGAGAGTAAGACCCAGCTGGTGACAGTGGCCAGTGGACAACTTATGACGTCTTTTGTTTTATAGAAGGAATTTGTGATGCAGAAGTCGCTTCCAGTGCAGAATTCCCACAGCCTTTGATAATGTTCATCCATGTGACCACCATATAACTTTCAAGGCTCACTGGCCATGAGTCTGAGCTTGACCCCAAGAGAGCATTAAAATGACAAAGTATGTATATTTAAGAAACGCTTTCCCTACGTTGTCCAGGACCTCATTAAAAAAATCATCTGCCCCCACTGATATTAATATGGTGGCATATACAGTAACGAGAGTGAAAAATCCACTTGAGGTAGACAATAGTAAAGATAAATATTCTGTCACTTCCTCCAGTTGGACTCTCAACTGATTCCGACAGTGAATTCTTGGCTGCAAATGCCCCTTTATACTTTCGGATTTGTTGCCGGCCTCTGCCTTTCCAGACGAATGTATAATTATTTTATCTAATGGACCCATCCCCTGGCAGACGGGTTTCCTGTAGGCCGGCAGTACCCATGTCAATTTATTTGATTTCGGTATCAATGATGGCTGCTTTTCTTACATCATTAATGTTTTCCAGGTCATTGGGAAAACCTAGGACACATAGTTCTGTCAATCCGTGTGACAAGACGAAGCTTACAGTTATGTTTCTTGTCATTGTCTGACGCCAACTTGTTTTTAAAGTCTACGATTCTGATTGTGTTCTAACCCAACGCACCCACCCACTGATGTGGCGAATCCACATCTTAATGACTGGGAGCTGTGCAGCTTGAGGCGGGCGGTAGCTGATCTGTATTACTGGAGAATATCTGCCACCATCAGAGACAACCCGTGGCGCCCTCGCCTACGCCAAACAACAAAAACCTATAACATGCAACTGCTGCTTCTCGATTTGTTTCTGAAACCATGGATGAAGTTATATCTTTCCATAGCAAAAACCATGTGCGGTATCTTAGACACGATCGACATGTTGGCTATTTATTATGACCCCTCCCTGACCCTGCTCTGTTTATTCTAAAAGAAAGGTAACACCAGTATGTTTGAAACAAAGCAGACTGCTGAAGCTGCCGTATCAGAAGAAGTGCTCTATGGGTCCCCCCCCCCCCCCCCCTCAGATCCTCCCTCCTGGACCAGCTGTCAGCCATGTCTAAAGGCCCGGGCTGTCTTCCAATAACATGAAGTTTTTAGGTTGTATTTGTTCTTTCTAGGATAAGACTAGTATCCTCTCTAATGCGCGCTCACACCCAAAGCCGTGTGGCACAATATGGGATATCAGGTTTGGTACACACCGCCCAACATTCGGCGTTACCAGGAAACGTGTAGTACAGAGCCTGTTATGAGGAGCTGAGTCATATCTGAACAAGACCCGACTAGATGTGATCCAACAAATTGTTGTGTTTAAGACTATGATGATGGCGAATTACTTACGCACAAAAAAGATGCGCATTCTGAGCTACGACGGCATCTATGTATCCCTTTTTCTGGCTGTAGGCGGAGTCTTCTCTCGAGTAGGTCGGCAGCACTATCTGCAAGCCTTGTTCTGTGAAACATTGTTTCTGTAGCTTTAACATTTCAGATTCGCTTGAGCAGTCCAGGTCCGAGGAGGTGGCCAGTAGGACACCTAAGAAATTCGTTTTAAGGAGACTTGTTAGACAGAAAATATACACACATTAGGGGAAAATAGACATAAAGGGAAAATATACAGACATAAAGGGAAAATATATAGACATAAAGGGTAAATATACCGAATTAGCAGACAAACACACACACATACACACACACAGACAGAGAGGGAGAGAGGAGGGAAGAAAGCGTAGAGAGAGTGAGAGAGAGAGAGAGAGAGAGAGAGAGAGAGAGAGAGAGAGAGAGAGAGAGAGAGAGAGAGAGAGAGAAAGTGTGTGTATAGACAGACAGGAGAAATATTCAGGCAAAGAAATATTCAGACAAGGACAGACAGTAAAAATATGCTGACAGGCAAGGATAAGATTTTCTTGTAGGTAAAATACAATCAGACAGATAAACCAATTAAAAAAAAAACAGAAAAAAAGACAGACATGCACAAAGTATGCAGATAGACAGATTGCAAGGTAGGAAAAAGACGGACAGATAGAAAGATACATATACAGACCGACAGACAGACAGACAGACAGACAGACAGACAGACAGACAGACAGACAGACAGACAGACAGACAGACAGACAGACAGACAGACAGACAGACAGACAGACAGACAGACAGACAGACAGACAGACAGACAGACAGACAGACAGACAGACAGGCAGGCAGGCAGGCAGGCAGACAGACAGACAGACAGACAGACAGGCAGGCAGACAGACAGACAGACAGACAGACAGACAGACAGACAGACAGACAGACAGACAGACAGACAGACAGACAGACAGACAGACAGACAGACAGACAGGTAGATAGATAGACAGATAGATAGATAGACAGATAGACAGATAGATAGATAGATAGATAGATAGATAGATAGATAGATAGATAGATAGATAGATAGATAGATAGATAGATAGATAGATAGATAGATAGATAGATAGATAGATAGATAGATAGATAGATAGATAGATAGAAACATCGTGGTGTGAGTGAGAAGCTGTATCTGTGGTGTGTGCATGAGTGGCTGCCTGTTACACGTGTTTATTTAATGAGGGCGTTCGCATAGAGCGACACGTGTTTCCTCTTAAGTGGGCGCATGAGTTATTCAAATGTTGATTTTCTGGCATGTCTTTCAAGGGCGCAGAGAAGGTAAACATTTCTAACAAGTGATGAATGTATGGTTAAGTTATGCAGAAAATCCAGTGCAAGATTCTCGTCAGGAGACGTTGCTGTGGTGGTGTCAGCTGAAGGAAAATCATCAGAGAAAGAGAAAAAGAAAGACGATAAGGAGGAATAGGAGGTGATGATGGAGAAGGAGCAACAGGAAGGAGATGAAACAGTGGACGATGAAGAGCAGTAGAAGGAGGGTAGGGAAAGAAGAAGACGAGAGAAGAAAACTATGCAGAGCGGCTGTGACCACATGAGCAGTCGTGTTTTGTTCGACAGGAGCTCCAATAATGCAGATGTATTTTTTCGACTTTCAAAGAAAGAAAAAAACCCCCGATCAGTCGAAATTTGGGATAAGCTTTTGTGAGCGGAAAGGAGGGCGGGAGGTAGTGAGCCTGTTCACATTGTTCCCCCTGCCCCCCCCCCCCTCCAACATGTTGCTCCATAACCCCCACGGGGAGCCCAGCAATTAGCCTCCAAATGTTCCAGCTTTCAGTTTCGCTTGAATATCTCTTGTTGACAAATACCTTGAAAGCCACAACATTTATGAAAGCATAACAAATTAACCAGGTGAGTTAGGGGTCTATTTTGGTCTCAATAATGACATGTCTCATTGAGTCTACCTTCCCCATTTGTTGTGCATTCCTACATTCCTGCATTGCTACATTCCTGCATTTCTACCCATCTTGTTTAATTTAGTTGTTTGTTTAACGGGGGAAAACATTTGAAATGAGAAATGTCAAAATAAAACAAGGACACAAAAACATGAAAAACAGTAGATAATTTCTATGCTTATTAATATTACCATCAGCATGAATGAATGAACGAATGAACGAATGAATGAATGTATGAATTGATACAAATTTGGCATCACTGCACTTGGGACATTCCCTCACGGTGTCCGTCTCCTTCTTCAGTAGCCAACGAAAAGCTGACATGCTGAAAGCACCAGTTACCACCTGTTTAAAAGTCGGTCTCAGTTTTCTCCTTCAGTGTTCAATATCTTAGAGAACCTGTATTATGATGTCACCTGGGCGTCAATGTTCATTGGTTAGATCTTGCCTCCGTTTCACCAGCTATTCATTCCCGGCAACCTCGGTCCAATGTCACTTTCACTCTATACAAGTCTGTTTTGTTTAGCCACACTGTAACCCATTCTTCGCCATGGGCTATCTTGTCAGTAGCACAATCCGTTTTGATCGGGACTTCTGCCTGTGCCTTCCATAGCCACCTCTCTTCAGTCGTTGTCCCTTGCAAGCCCTCACACAGAAGATGTTCCCTGTCCATTGCGACATTTTCCTATGCAAAACATAGTACCTCTCATGTGTGGATGGTAATACAAGTATTTGCCTCCAGCATATATTTTGGCATGTCTGATATACACTCTAAATGACTCGCATGACTTCATTTTGTATGCGTTCCAACTTCTCAATTTTGTATGAGATAATGTTAGCAGTCCCAAACCATAAACATCACCGAAGTAATCAGTTGCTGAAAGAGTGTATACAGCATTTTCTGTTCAATTTTCCCTGTTGCCATCACCGTTAAAGCGCGGATTCCTTTCTTTGTCTTTAAAACTAATTGGTCCACATGCTATTTGAAAGACATACTGCTGTCAAAAGTAATTCCTAAATATTTTAGTGAATTTTCTCTTTTTATTATGATGTCCCGGAAACACATCTCTAGCGATTCTATTATTGAAAGAACGCCACAGTACTGCCGTCTCATCAGAACTAATGACCGAGCCGGTTCCCTCATAGCACTCCCTACCTTATCTACTGCAAACTGCAGCTCTCTGGATATTTTCTATTCTATTACTGTTTGGTATAAGCAATCGTCAGCAAAAGTCAAGATTCTGCCTACAACTACTGCCTCTATTGCCGCTATTGTGCACTGGGGAAATGGCGGAACCCTGTTGGAGGTCAGGTGCGATACTACATGGTTCGGAGCTCAACGAGCATAGGCGACAGGAAGTCTGCCGTTCACACAGGACCACTGTACTCTAAATGACAGTCCAGGGAATGACCTCCATACCCTGCATTGTAAAACCTCATATCTAACCCTGTTGTATGCGGCTTTCAAATCCAGTGCGGCCACCACTGTTTCATGTTTTTGTTGAGACCCCTCACATACGCCGTAAACCAGGATCGCAATGAGGCTAACTTTCTCGGCCGGTAGATTCCTACCTCTCACGGAAAGAGTATGTTTTTCAAAGTAATCCTGTAATTTGCCAAGAATCTTACCGAATATATTCCGTAACATAATAACTCTATAACCATAGCTACCTGATACCACAAATAAAGATCAAATACAATTAATTTGGTCTTCATTTGTGGTATCAGGTAGCTATGCAGCCAGCCTATTGGAACTGACACGAGAGTCCTTTTCAAATCCAGCTGTGACTCGCTGCAGCCACGGCCGGTGTTCGAAACCGAGCGGTTCCCGGGGTTCACCCAGCTTCTAGGAAATGGGTACGAGAGTTAACACTCTGGGGTAAATGGAGGAACGTCGCTGTAGCTTCAGAGTTACGTGCGGACGGCGACACAGGCGGGCAATTTCTTATCAGCTGTCCGTACTAGTGGCAGAGCACTTATGGTTTATAACCGTGTGCAATGGGGTTGGTTCTTATCTCCTGACTTTACCTTTTACCTTAATGTTGCAAAACTGTTGTTGAAACACGACACCATAGCCCCGAGTTCCTCATCACTCCAGCTTTTCATAAGACTGTGCCTAACTTCATTAGGCCCGTGTGCAATATTTTTTGTTTACAAGCACTATGTTCTCAAATGTCTAATCTCTAAATGTTCTAGTAAGATCACTTACAACAGTGTAATGTTGTAAATTCCCGGGAAAATCCCAGAGTTCCCGAGGGGGAGGACAAGGTCGGAAGACCAGTGATACAAGAGAAAAACGAGATAAGTGGGTCTCGTGTATCCCATGGTGAGCGAAGTAAGGGATACAAGAAAAGCATGAGACTGGAACGGAAGACGTGAACCGAAAGACAGGAGTAAGACAGTTGAAGTTCGGCCCTGGTTGCTAGAGGTCGCATGAATGGACACCTGAGAAGAATGAACGAATTGTGAATGATTGTTATATTTCGAGAGGAGAAATGAAAGTTTCCCACATGTCTTAATACCGAGTGCAAGGTTTCGTGAAGGATGGATGGATGGTTCGACAGACGCTGACGGATCGATGTAGTGTGTGGGAAGTTTGACCAGGCCGTCAGAATGAGCCAAGCAGAACGAACACGAGGGCGAGAATGTGTGCCTACGATATGTGGCGATTCACCGAATAAAAGCACGAAACTCACTATTCGTCTCTGCTGTGTCGTTACAACTTACTATTCGTCAGAAATCAATGTGGCTTACCAAAACATACCCCTGGCAGAGCACATTGCAAACAGCACTTCTGACAGTTAGGTCATTCTTATCTGTCTGCTCTAAAAATCTTTTCTCCTAAACATCTTCGTTTCATCTGTCTGTTTGTTTCACATTTCAGTGCATATTTAAGTGGTTCTTTGTCCGTTTCACTTTCTAATATGCCACAAATTTTGCTATCTGTTTAAGGAAAAAAAGTGGGGGGGGGGGGGGGGGGGATGACTGCTGCTGACAAAATCGCCTGCCCCGACAAATGTCTAATATTTTCGCTTGTCTTCAGTTGATCACATTAAATATTCATCAGTTTGAATTGGCATATATTTTTTGAATGAATCAAATTTTTTGTATGTGTTCTAAGTGGTCCTCTAACGGTCTGTAACGTTCATTAGCATGATTTAAAACTGAAATAATACTAGAATTAAAGATACACAACTGTCCTAAAACCATATCATTTCTGTAATTTATTCCGGCTTTTAAAAGCAACCGTCTTTGTGCCAGGCGGTATCAGCATTTTCTTGTTAGTGTTTCCTCGGCAATAGAAGTTGCTACCTAAATAAGTTTGGGTTTAGGTTAGGTTTAGACGATGGATCAACGTCATGGCACAAGGGTAGCAACCCACAATCGCTCCGTTGTACTTCTGACTCAAGCCAAGTCTAAAGATTATCAGCATAGTGCACGAACTCGGAGGCACAGGCGAGTATCCTAAAATACTTTGTGTAGATTTTTAGCTCCAAATTTCGCCCAGGTAGCGCCGTTAGGCTACTCTTTTTCGATTTCCAACTGCAAAAGGATTTTTACATGCCCAATAATACACAAGAGCGTCCGGTCTTGCTACCCAGGAACCAGAAACTAGAATTCCAGGTGACAAAATAGCAGCCTTCAACGAGGCTTGAACTCAAGGACCTCCAGTACTTGAGGCGCACGCAGCCCCCCCCCTCCTCCCCCCAACCTAAATAAGTATATGGATCGATTACTTAAATTAATTTAATCTCCAGTGTGACATCTTCACAATCTGCTACTAATGTCATCAATATTCACAGCTACCTATATATGTTTCCTTCTACGGCATCTACTGTTTTGACAAAAACAATATGGAGCACTGATAGTTCAGTGTCAGTGACAAACCACTAAACTTAAAATCACCTAGTGAAATCAGGAACAGTTAACCAGTGCTGAGGTTGGCTTTGTAGTATTATGTACTGGATACAAAACTTACTCGCCTGTAAACTGTATTTCTCTGTTTATTATTGGCGAGGCGTGCATGTAACTCGCCGTTTGCACTTTTCACATATGCATTTTTTACTATTTATTATTACTGTTTATTATTACCATCAAATAATTTGATACAAATTACGTCTCGTCGTACACGTAAAAGCTTTTAAGACTAGTACCCTAGCGGGGGAAAAACCTCGCTTATATGTATGCCAATCATGCAGAAAGTGTAAATTGTGAGAGCTACCAGTTACCAATACGTTGATGTTATCTGCGCACGCATACTCTTAAGAGCGAAGTGACGAGAAGAAGTCTCAAGTGAATCTTTTTCTTTCCTTTTCTTCTTTTTTCTTCTTCTTCTTCTTCTTCTTCTTCTTCTTCTTCTTCTTCTTCTTCTTCTTCTTCTTCTTCTTCTTCTTCTTCTTCTTCTTCTTTTTCTTCTTCTTCTTCTTCTTCTTCTTCTTCTTCTTCTTCTTCTTCTTCTTCTTCTTCTTCTTCTTCTTCTTCTTCTTCTTCTTCTTTTTCGTCTTCTTCTTCTTCTTAGGCTGTGCGTTCACCAATGTAAACTGCGGCGGAAAGTTATGGGTGTTCGTCCACCTCCAGGCTTTGGTCTTGTTCCCAAACTTGAGTGTTACGTGTACATCTGTTTTACACATCTGCCTTATTTGTATGCAGACTCTTGGTTTGCTTGCCTCTTATGCAGATGTACTCTGATATGGAGGGTGCCCCAGTCTGATCCCCACCCAACCCAATGGGGCCCTGGATCCTACAGGTGGATTGTAACTGTTAACTACTAACACTCAGATGTGTCTTAGCCGTTTACACATGCGAATTATCACGATACTAATGTTTATGAGCTTTTTGACTATCTACAATGTATGTCCGGCTTTCGCACGCAACTATTTATTAGTCTATCTATCCGTCCGTTTTCAGCTACATTTATGAGAACTTCTGCTATGTGTATTCAACCACCACCCTAATAAAATCTTCCTCCCCACACCCCTCCTCGTTGTGCCTGAAATACCCGAACCACTCAGCCTCATCGATTAATCATCAGTATATTCACTCCTCTCTCAAGTCTAACATCAAGCACTGTGTCGGAAGTCATCACTTCCAAAGTCTAGCCACAAGACCTTCTCAAAAGTCATCACTTCCGGAGTCTAGCCACAAGACCTTCTCAAAAGTCATCACTTCCAAAGTCTAGCCACAAGACCTTCTCAAAAGTCATCACTTCCAAAGTCTACCGACAAGACCTTCTCAAAAGTCATCACTTCCAAAGTCTACCGACAAGACCTTCTCAAAAGTCATCACTTCCAAAGTCTACCGACAAGACCTTCTCAAAAGTCATCACTTCCAAAGTCTACCGACAAGACCTTCTCAAAAGTCATCACTTCCGAAGTCTACCGACAAGACAGTCTCAAAAGTCATCACTTCCCAAGACCCACTAAATCAATTTTCCCCCCTGAAGTACCCTCCCGTGGGGCATGTCTTTAAACTTCCCCAGCATACACAATTCAGTTACTTAATTGTCTACAGACACAAGAAGAAAACGAAAAAAAAAAAAAAAAACAACAACATTTTGAAAGTGTGATCGTTACATTTCATGAGCTTTTGTGATTGATATGTCTTGATTTATATGTATGATTGTCGCTTGGAGTGTGTTCCACTACACTGTGCATACGATTGTTTAATTCCACATACAGTATTCACATGTTACGACAGAATGTTATGCGTATACGACTACCATCATACGTCATGCTTTGTGTTCCACTGAGTTATGTATCTGACTGCTTTAAAAAAAAGTTAGTAAAACGGTGTGACTATTTATAAAAAAATAAAAAAAAAAAGATCATATACAAGGGGTCGTGTTATCATTCACAAAATATTCTTATAAAAACCACATAGAAGGATATTTGTGTAGACAAGCAGGCAAGAGGCAGACAGGGTTACAAGCAGGGGTATATTATTCACTCAGTGTTGCTTGAAAAGCCTGTAGTAAACGGGAAGTTGGCTGCAGTGGGATATGTTCGACCGAAAGGCTCAGATATCGCAGACAATGTCTAAACAACAACGCAGTGTGTCAACCCTCTGGTAATAGAGAACAGAGAAAAAGAAGAGGACTAAAATGAATATTGATAATAATAAATAATAATAGTAATGATAATATTAATAAGAAAATTAGTAACAATATAAAGAAGAAAAAAAAAAAAAAAAAAAAAAAAAAGAAAAGAAAATCAAGAAAAAAGGGAAATAAAGAAAAATAAGAAAGAAGATAATCATAAGGAGAAAAAGAAGAAGTAAAAGAAAAAAAAGGAAGCTAATTTATTTCAAATTTCGTAGTTCTAATTTACATAACTAACGTCTAATGGCAAAATATTCGCAAATGACAAAGTTCTGAAGCAAATAAAAATATAAGCAATTAGGAACAATCATAACATCTGATGTAAGATGCCTCGCAGGAACTTAGAACAAAAATCGCCATGGCAAAAGTGACACCAACACGATACTGAATATTCTCACTAACAAATTGTCAGCTGTAGTGAGAAAAAGTGTGTTTAAGTCGTTTGTAGAACCTATATTGTTATATGAATGTGAAGCATGGACAATAAGCAAACAAGCCGGAGAAAAAAAAAAATTACTCGCAGATGTGGTTTCTGAGAAGAAGGCAAAACATATAATGGAAGGATAGAAAAACAAACGAAGTAGTCATCATTGAGACAGATGGAAGCCGTAAACTCATTAGAACAATTAGAAGTGGACAGCCAGTGTTTTTCGGACATGTTATGGGAAAGAATCGACTCGAGAATTTGGTAAAAACTGGCAAGATTGATGGAAAGAGAGCAGAAGGAAAGCAAAGAGATAAACACGTAGATGGTCTGGCTGAAGGGATGGGGCGTGTCAAAAACATGGAACTGATCCGTGATTCTGGTGATTGTTTAAGATGGTGAAACGTGACAGCCTACACTTAACGGCATGGTACATGATGATGATGAAAGTCTATAGAGAAAGTCTTACATACATACGACATGAGTGAGACATCGAAAGTACTTACGTGCACACACTAATTATTGTTAGGAAAGTAGTTTCGCATACAACTCAGCTCCTGAAATTTGATATGATCAAATCAGCTGGCCCCCTTTACTTCAATCAAAATTTCCTGTATTTGTATAAAACGGAGTCACCTTATCAACCCTGGTCGGTTATGAAAACCTTGCTACAGGGAGATTCGAACCTCCGACAGATGAGTAGGCAGACAAGCTGCAAGCCTTTGCTTTCCCAGAGATGTTTCTGAACAAAACAAGTGTCCTTAGAAATGTAAAACACGAGAGAGATAAAAACAACAAAATAATACGGCACTTGGCAAGGACGATTTATCGTTTTGAAAGAATAGATGGCATAGATTTCTATCAGCGGTGGTAATGACTTCCGGACCTCCGGGCATCTAACGGTTTTTAAAGCTTTGTTCTCAGACAGTTTCCGGAGACCTTCTTGATCAAATCATTTGTCTTTGTCCGTTTGCTGTGTGGGCCTGAGGTGAGACTTGCCCCAAAAATTCTTAGGGGCAAAAATAACTATTATGATTTGATTTGATTTAATTTGATTCTAGAACTGACATCACAGCACTCGGGGCATTCCCATAAGCGCTCCGTCACCATCTTCAGGAGGCAGCAAAGAGTTCCGATAATAACGGTGCGAGTAGAATTATAATTAAATGTCCGTCTTGCCTTTCCTTTAGGCTCCGATCACCTGCCAGAACCCCAAGGCACTACAATAACTCCCCCACAAGGCACTACAATAACTCTCCCACAAGGCACTACAATAACTCTCCCACAAGGCACTACAATATCTCTCCCACAAGGCACTACAATAACTCTCCCACAAGGCACTACAATAACTCTCCCACAAGGCACTACAATAACTCTCCCACAAGGCACTAAAATAACTCTCCCACAAGACACTACAATAACTCTCCCACAAGGCACTACAATAACTCTCCCACAAGGCACTACAATAACTCTCCCACAAGGCACTACAATAACTCTCCCATAAGGCACTACAATAACTCTCCCACAAGGCACTACAATAACTCTCCCACAAGGCACTACAATAACTCTCCCACAAGGCACTACAAAAACTCTCCCACAAGGCACTACAATAACTCTCCCACAAGGCACTACAATAACTCTCCCACAAGGCACTACAATAACTCTCCCACAAGGCACTACAATAACTCTCCCACAAGGCACTACAATAACTCTCCCACAAGGCACTACAATAACTCTCCCACAAGCCACTACAATAACTCTCCCACAAGGCACTTCAATAACTCTCCCACAAGGCACTACAATAACTATTAGAGATTTACAAACAGCAACACCATACATACACCGCACGCGTGCGCATGCGCAAGCACGTCAACATAATCTTTCTGCCCTTACTTTTAGCTTCCTGCTTCATCTTAACCGTTCATCATACTCATCATTATCATAGTGATGCTTTTTTCTATTATTATCATTATTAGTAGTATTATCGTCATCCATGTCGCCTTCCTCTTTTTTTTTCTCTTTATTATTTTTCACTTATCTTTGAATATGCTTGTCTTTGTTGGATCTGATTGCATAAATATTTCAAATATTTCAGATATTACACGCTCACTCCACACACACCGCCTTAAATACTTCACACATAATAGCTCTTTGATCCCCGTCTGAAAGCTTCCTCCATAATGTCCAACGGTAATGTCAAGTATGAAAATGCATTTCCGAGAAACCAACATTCGTGTCGCCTTCCTGGTTACTTTTATTTATAACTGCCGATCAATCTGAGATGATCACTGTTTTGTCTCTTTTATGTCGCCCGATGGATGAAAGACAGAAAATTCTGCATTTTTGAGAAGCAGCCTGACATACGAATATCAGACAGACAGTGAAATATATAAGGTAGATATGTTGTCGCATATCACCCCAATGGAGCATAGGCCCTTAACCAAGACGCCACTTAACCCTATCAGTTACTATCGCATGCAGATCACGCTTTTCTATCCCTATCTTTTTCAACTTCACTGTTTAGCTTCATTCTACATGTGTGCTATTGGCGTAGCTTTATTTCTCATGCCCCTGTGGGTTCCATCCTGAAGACATTCTCATACAAAAAGGTGCCAGTCTAGGAAGGGAAGACGACGCAGACAAAAAGTAGCCACCACCCGAATGTCGTGACCACGAATATGTGAAGCCTAAACAGATCTTGAACTTTCCGACCGAAAGAACAGTCTCTGCAATGAGCTTGCCTTCAGTTTTACCACGACCCCCTTCCAGATGACATCAGAAAGATCTAATCTGCATTTGCTGAATGTTTCTGAGATGTGTATGCAAAACGCAGTAGTAGTAGTAGTAGTAGTAGTAGTAGTAGTAGTAGTAGTAGTAGTAGTAGTAGTAGTAGTAGTAGTAGTAGTAGTAGTAGTAGTAGTAGTAGTAGTAGTAGTAGTAGTAGTAGCAGCAGCAGCAGCAACAGCAGCAGCAGTAGTAATAATAATATTAAAAATAAGTGACCCTTTTCCACGCCTGCAGGTGTTTTGGGCATATAGGGCGCGACCTATATTTTAAAGACCAATCATCACTCATCAATGGTCAGCATCACCCCGGGGCCTTTAGTTCCCAGGACTAGACCTAGGTAGCTAATCAAGACTGGGTCGACCTAGGATCCATAGTAATTTCTGAAAAGAAAAATGCTGGCTCTGTCAGGACCTGAACTCAAGACCTTCCGATCTGCATGCAAGCGTCTAGCCTCTACACTACTGCGGCTCCCAATAATAATAACAATAACAATCATCATCATCATCATCCTGCGGCGCCGTTTTACACCACAAAGAGCTGGCAGACTAGTCCTGTGAAATTGTTTCAATATCAAGAATGGAATCCAGTCAAGCAGATGTACTCTATCTTGCCAACGTTCGTCTTAGGCTTTCTTGACCACGTATTCGGCTCCTCAAAGCAGTTGTTTCCTAATTAAGAGCCTGTTGTTTCTCTGTCTGTGTTCACCGGATGTGCCAAGTCTGCCAGTCAACAAAACCGGAGCGAAACAATGAAGCAGCGGCATTTGAAACTGATGGATGAAATTTTCAGAAACAAGAATCAACTGCGACATCCAAAAATGCACAACCTAATCCCAGGAATGGGAAAAACAGAAACAAGCAAATAGCTTAAGATTACAGAAAGTGGGACGTTCCCATGGAAACAAAGCAATTACATGGAAATCACAAAGACAAACGCTAGAGAAGATTAAGCTGTGTACATTGACTCTTAGTGTCTCCTGGTCCAAAAGCGCTTTATTCAACTTGTTTTTCCTCAATAAAACCTAGTTTTTTGTATTCATTATGAAAGCCTTGTCTTGTATTGCTCTAGCCTCCCAAAGACGCATATTTATTTTATCTGTCGTGTAATCGGTGACGTTTAGATACTTACATAGTTTAAAACTAAAGTAAATAATGATACGAATACTGCTGTTAGTCTGTGAATAAACAGCGATGCTGACGTTAACCGAGTCAGAATGGAACATGAAATTCATGATTGGAAAGGGGTAGGATACATAAACATGCGCCTGGCTTTAACAAAAATAAGAAGTTTGATGTTGGAGACCGAAGTATATCTGAAAATGACACTACATGTGTGGCTTGTAGTAATAACCATTGTCCTCCTGTCACGCTGTCAGGTTATACATGCAAGGCCATACGGAAATATTTGTGTTAATCTGCACCGGAGTTTTCGAGATGTTTGTTAAATTATGAGGAAACGATTTGTGAAACGCATTATATACCTATATATTTATAGAACAATCATCACTCGTTAAGTGAGAGGCCAGGACATTAAACAGGTGCTCATTTAATGCTAGGCTGAAATGAAAGCCGAAGTAAAAAAAAAAGTGTTCAAATCAAAAATTTTATTTCACTAGGTTGGGTTTTGGAAGCCAAATCTTCGGAATGCTGCTCACAGTCAAGGAGATAACACGAGCCTCCGGCCACAGAACTGGCCGGGTCTTGACCTGTGAAGGAGATAACACGAGTCTCCTACCACAGAACTGGCCGGGTCTTGACGTGTGAGGGAGATAACACGAGTCTCCTGCTACAGAACTGGCCAGGTCTTGACGTGTGAGGGAGATAACACGAGTCTCCTGCCACAGAACTGGCCGGGTCTTGACCTCTGAAGGAGATAACACGAGCCTCCTGCCACAGAACTGGCCGGGTCTTGACGTGTGAACAAGGTAACACGAGCCTCCTGCCACATAACTGGCCGGGTCTTGACGTGTGAACAAGGTAACACGAGCCTCCTGCCACAGAACTGGCCTGGTCTTGACGTGTGAACAAGGTAACACGAGCCTCCTGCCACAGAACTGGCCAGGTCTTGACGTGTGAACAAGGTAACACGAGCCTTCTGCCACAGAACTGGCCGGGTCTTGACGTGTGAACGAGGTAACACGAGCCTCCTGCCACAGAACTGGCCGGGTCTTGACGTGTGAACGAGGTAACACGAGCCTCCTGCCACAGAACTGGCCTGGTCTTGACGTTTGAACGAGGTAACACGAGCCTCCTGCCACAGAACTGGCCGGGTCTTGACGTGTGAACGAGGTAACACGAGCCTCCTGCCACAGAACTGGCCGGGTCTTGACGTGTGTGCAACTGTCGATCTGTTGTAAATCCTGCTTTCAGCGACGATGATGAGCAACAGTACTGACACAAATAATTTATTTTTGGGGGGTGTGGGTGGGGTCTGCCGCCTTTACTGTAGTCGGTTCTCATTTAAGGCTTAGTCAACCTTTTCAGTCAAGGTCCTTTTTGAAAAAAAAAGACAGTACCATTAGGACCCGAACCCGTGCCCTTCGGAGCCCCAGGCGAGCCTCTAGCCTCTACACCACAGTGTTTCAAAATAATACATGCAATAATATTATTAATGCGATTAATTTCAAGTAAATATGATAATACATTTCAAATAATTTGATAAATATCAGCGAATGATTAAAAACATGGAGAAACTGGGAGTTGCACGGCTTTATGTAGCTTATAAGACTTAATCAGATGATAAGCGGCAAAGCAAGCACTTCCGGGTCACATGTACTAGGTGGATAATTCAAAATTAAACATTTACCGTTTGATCTACGCCTAAACCACATGATGGCATTCCTCCACGGTTTTCTGAGAGTGGGCCTAAGTGGTCGGTTGATGGTGGAATCTGAACATTAAACATAAGGTTTTTATGTGAATGAACTCACAGATTGTTCAAGCACAGGCGAGTAGCGCTATCACAAAGACATTGATGGTTCAGCCCTGTTTTATGTTTCTCTTGGGGCTTAGCTCAGTCGGCTATAAACTTTCTTTAAGTGTGCAATAATAATAATACAATAAATATTAAGTTATGTTTTTTTTTTTCGTAATTACGCCTCTTTTAGCCTCAACCATGTAATGGCTTTCTCAGTTGGTTTTTTTTTTTGAAAATTTTGCTCCATATTTTTAGGATACGTTGTCTTTTTCCTTAGAGGAGTCAGGGAGGCTCAGGCCACCACAAAAAAAAGAGAATGGGGGGGGGGGGGGGGGGGTGGAAGTGTGGGGGGTTGGGGGGGGGGGGGAAAAGGCCTAAATAATTTGCATCGAAGTGTGGTGGGTTGGGGGGAGGGGGGGGGGTTAATGTTTATGAGCTTCCAGGTTGCGGCGCCAATAACAATTTGCATCGAATCTGTGATGCACGAACAGATGTTTGACCGGTATAACTTGAACGGTTCCCTAGTTAATGTTTATGAGCTTCCAGGTTCCGGCGCCAATAACAAACCAGAGGTTTGACCAGAACGGTTCCCTAGTTGGCTTAACAACACAGAGGTCTCAGTTGATGAAATGGGTTCAGAATTAGATTATATAACGCCGCTCATAACCGGTCAAAAATAATCATTATCTGGTGACACTGTGAGGAAGCTTTTATAAACTGACAGAAACTGGTTAAAGAATCGACTCACAGCACACGGGACGTTACCATAAGCACTCTGTCGCCATTTTCATCAGCTAGAGAAGAGTTCATAATTCCAATAATAACAGTATCAGTCTGAATGTATGTCAGTCAAGAAGTGTCAGCCTTTGCTGTGAGAGCTGAGGCTTGGCCAGATTCGCTGCTCAGACTAAGGTCGACCAAGCCCAAACTGATTGCCAGGAAATATAAGGAAAGTAAAGGTGGCAGCTGTATTGCTGACCAGATTCGTTATTAATTGTCCATTCATCTAAAAAATATAGGGGGCCTAACATCGCATGCCCGATAACCAATGTCCATGAGAAGGAGTCTTCCCTTTGCTTGCTGGTCTTTGCTTACTGTCTTTGCTTAACTGTCATTGCTGACTGTTTTTGTTTACTGTCTCTACTTGCTGTCTTTGCTTACCGTTTGTGCTTACTGTTTTTGCGTACTGACTTTGATCACTGTTTTTTTTTTACTATCTATGCTTACTGCCTTTGTTTACTGAGGTGTGAGGTTTATTTATTGTTTTTGCTTACTTTTTTGTTTAATGTCATTTCCTTCTGTCATTGCTCGCATCGTTGCGTACTAATTTATAAAATGGACCTAGGTAAATGACGCAAAGGGCTCTGACTAGATGGCCTGATTACCACGCAGACCGTTAGGACATAGTTAATTCCCTTAGAGAGAGAGAGAGAGAGAGAGAGAGAGAGAGAGAGAGAGAGAGAGAGAGAGAGAGAGAGAGAGGGAGAGAGAGAGAGGGGGACAATCAAAGGGATTTAGAGCAACGCAATCCACGTCGCTGTTAAGTATGCGAGAACTGGGAGTAAATATCGGCACAGCGAGACAAGAAAGGCACACTGGGCATAGAGACGTTTTGTCACCCAGCATAGGGCAGCAGTATTAACAGCGAAACGTCCATATGTATACTGACGGGAGAATCTGAGCACCAATGGACGTGTGCGGAGTGCCACGAAGATGAACCAACTCACAACTTTCATAAACAGATATGGGAGACACGCTCAAAGAGATGTAACACAAACATAAAAAAAAAAAAAAAAAAAAATTCAAACTGGCACCATTTGTATTGTAACTCTTTTAAAGATGAGGATTCTGCATAATTTGTATGTAAGTAAGTTAGTAAAGGACCTTTTTTAACGCCTTTATGCGTATAGGGCTAGATCCATATTTTATAGACCAATCGGCACAAGATGGCTGATGCATCCGGTACCCACCCAAGGCTGGGTCGACCTCGAGCCACAAGTCATTTCTGAGAAAAGTCCGGCTCCGCCAGGGAGCGAACCCACGACCTTCCGATCTAAAGGCGAGCGTCTAGACGTTCCGCAACTGCGACTCCCTCTGCCTAATTGGGATTGACCTAATTTAAATTGCCTAAACGCCGTGAAGAATCGGCATTAGGCACATGGGTCCTAGGTACATGGGTCTCATACCAACAGATACATCGTCTCTGTAGCAAATGTCGAAACGTGTAGATAACGAAGATCCTGGTAGAGAGGCCACTGTCTAAGCTAATTCTACACAGACACGAAGTCAAGCAGGTAACATCAAACGGAATTTGTATCTGAGAGATAAAGAACAGAATAGGGGTGGCAAAAACTTAATTGTGTAAACTGAAAAACATCTTTTGCAATAAATCCCTGTCATGTCAGGTTTAACCAAACTCTTATTTAAATTGGAAAAATTTTCAAATATGGCTGCCGACAAGCTGAAAGTATTATTAAAACTTCAGACGTTGGACAGAACGCTATTTAAAATTTCGCAGACAGCCAAAACAAGTAACCCGAATGTTTTACGAGGACGCGAAGAATCGAAGAAAATTTATCACAGACATCAGAGACAGCAGTAATCAGGTTTTGGTCATGTTATGAAAAAACTCGAATGTGTGAGAGATTTATAGAAAGACAGACAGTTGGAGATAATACGGGAAGATTCTTGACAACCATTTATCTTCGTATCGACTGGAAGAGTGAGAGTACACGAGCTGTTGCTCGCTGTTTGATTTGACATCGCAAGATATGGAGAAGTATGCCCACTGATCTAGTTAGGCAAAGAAGTTAGTTATGACAATGAATGTTTTCTTTATCTCTATAGTTTGCAACTCCCCGTTGTTTCTTTTCTGTTTTGCTTGCATCAAGAATGCTTCTATATAAAGACAGAAGCCCATTTTTAACGCTTCCATATTTCACGCACCGTCGTAATGTCATTCTGGCTCGGCGTCGTGAAGGGAGACAGAATAATGGACAGCTAATCGAATTTACCATTTACAGTACATATAGAGAGCTTTGCATTTACAGCGCCCTTAAACAAATCATCTATGGAATTAACCCCAACTTTCCTTTACGGCGGATCATAGTTTCACACTGTGGGTCATATCTTTTTTTTGTTAGGGATGCTAAAACTTTAGCCGGGGAAGGGTGGTCAGGGAGGTTAAAGCGACAGGAGCCATGTACATAACTTACTTTCCTGAAGTCATAAACACACACAAAAAAGGGAATGGGGTTGGGTGGTAGAAGCTTCAGAATGCAAATAGCTAATCGTTGGGGTTTTTTCTATTTCTCTGAAATAGATATAGGTTAACATACACATATTGATAGCACCCTACATCTCCATCCTTCGCGTTATCAATAATTCAAACTTTAGAACAAACAGGCAAAGAACTGGTATCAGAGACAGCTTAATCGCAGGGCTGGCGAAATCCATCCCTTCTCCAAACATGTCCAAGAGAAACAGCCTCGGCACATGTCCAATGTTTCTACTCAGTTTGGAACCTGTCTAAGCCCCGAGCAAAGATGCATCCTTTGTTTCTCTATCATTCCATCACATTCTGAGCGGGTGATCAGTGAGGAGGCACACACACATCATTTCGGTCAGATAAGAATTGCGCTGCGGAGAGTTACCAGGGGACGGGCCAACGCTCAACACTCAGGGGAAAGACAAGACGGACATGCAGTCATACAGTTACTCGTACCATCGGAATTATAACTCTTCGCTTGATGTTGAAGATGGAGACGGAGTGCCTATGGGAGTGTCCCAAGTGTTGTGATGTAGATTCAATATTCAACCATAATTAAACTGTACAAAAGCCACAGAGTCAACAGTTTTTATGTTTTCTGTCTAATATCCATGACTCCCGTGCATACAACAACAGACGTCAAATATGCGGGTTATAGCTAAAATAGAATGCTCCAGAAAAGGGTAGCAATGCTTGAACGATCGAACGAACGAACGAACAAACATTATTTTCAAAGGGTTACAAATTGGGTACGCAGGCAATTTTAGGCAATTTTTTTTAAAGACAATTTTTGCTATCACTGAACATGTGCATGACACATAAACTGACAGGCTGCGCTTAGAACATTCACGCAAGTGCTCCGTCTCGAAAAAGTCAACATGCTAATAGTGCCGGTCTCAACGTGATTAACAGTTAGCATCTGTTCACTCTCAGAGATGAATATGTTGCCACAAGAGGAATATGTTGCAGACACCTCTGTTAACCTCTGCTGACACATGCTGACCTCTGCTGACACATGTTAACCTCTGCTGACCTTGTTAACCTGACCTCTGCTGACACCTCCTGACCTCTGCTGACACCTCCTGACCTCTGCTGACACATGCTGATCTATGCTGACATCTGTTAACCTCTGCTGACACCTGTTAACCTCTGCTGACACATGTTAACCTCTGCTGACACCTGTTAACCTCTGCTGACACCTGTTAACCTCTGCTGACAAATGCTGACCTCTGCTGACACATGTTAACCTCTGCTGACACATGCTGATCTCTGCTGACACCTGTTAACCTCTACTGACACCTGTTAATCTCTGCTGACACATGCTGACCACTGTTGACCTCTGCTGACACCTGCTAACCTCTGCTGACACATGTTAACGTCTGCTGACACCTGCTTACCTTTGCTGACACATGCTAACCTCTACAGACACCTGCTTACCTCTGCTGACGCATGCTAACCTCTGCAGACACTTGCTTACCTCTGCTGACGCATGCTAACCTCTGCTGACACCTGCTTACCTCTGCTGACACATGCTAACGTCTGCTGACACCTTCTTACCTTTGCTGACACATGCTAACCTCTGCAGACACCTGCTTACCTCTGCTGACGCATGCTAACCTCTGCTGACACCTACTGATCTCTGCTGACACCAGCTGACCTCTGCTGACCTCTGCTGACACCTGATTATCTCTGCTGATACATGCTGATTTCTGCTGACACCTGCTGACCTCTGTTGACACCTGCTGACCTTTGCTGACCCCGCTAAATTAGTCTGCCGTGGTGTGTATACTCCGTCTATTTTGTTGCACTGTCCACGTGATCATAGAGGGCATTCACCACGTCTGCTTGATGGTGAAGCAGCTGACCACCCACGTGTGACATCCCAGGTGTGACATCAATTTCACTATAACTGACACTGATAGTAATAATCTACCGTGTACAGCAGTGTCTACTTTTTTATAAAAACTTTTTTCAAACTCCCCCCCTCCCCCCCCGCCCCATAGAAATTATAGTCCCACCCCTCCCCTTGTATACATCAACACATGTATGGTCATATAAATTATAGCCCTACCCCTCCCCTTATATACATAACACTTGTATGGTCATTGAAATTATAGTCCTACCCCTCGCCTTGCATACATTACCACTTGAATGGCAAAATAAATTATAGTCCTACCCCTCCCCTTGTATACATCAACACTTGTATGGTCATCGAAATTATAGTCCCACCCCTCCCTTTGTATACATTAACACTTGTATGGTCATAGAAATTATAGTCCCACCTCTCCCCTTGTATACATTAACACTTGTATGGTCATAGAAATTATAGTCCCACCCCTCCCCTTGTATACATCAACACTTGTATGGTCATAGAAATTATAGTCCCACCCCTCCACTTGTATACATTAACACTTGTATGGTCATAGAAATTATAGTCCCACCCCTCCCCTTGTATACATCAACACTTGTATGGCCATGGAAATTATGGTCCCACCACTCTCCTTGTATACATCAACACTTGTATGGTCATATAAATAATAGCCCCACCTCTCCCCTTGTATACATCAACACTTGTATGACCATGGAAATTATAGTCCCACCTCTCCCCTTGTATACATTAACATTGTATGGTTACTATAGTCCCACCCACTGAGATGTATACATCCTCTTGTATGACCATGGAAATTATAGTCCCACTTCTACCCACCGCACCAACAATTTATCTTTCACTACCAGAGATTTCACTCTTTCTCCCGCCCTGTGAATTATGTACAACAAAACAGAATCGATCAACCTCTTATGTGTGTGAAGTGTTTCGTGTTAATACCAAACGTTCTATATGATCCTGACACAGAGGAGAAGTAGCTCATAAACAGCATCCAGTCTCGACAGCTGAGCTATTATGGTATCACGGTGTTTCAGAAGCCTTGGATGTGGCAAATTTTTTTAAAAATAAAAATGGTGTATTCTAGAAAGTTTGTCTTGCTTTAGCTGAGCTCTTATCTGAATACAAGGAATTTATGATGAGAAAAACAATATTTTGGGTTCTCAGTGAGTTCCCCGGTGGAAAATGACATATTCACTGTACTATTCAAAATAAGTGCGCTTTGGTTTTTTTCCTTCACGGATTACCTCTGATTCACACGTGCAGTTTGATGTTTGACAAATGTTACGCCGCCCCCGTTAACTGTAAACATGCATACTGAATGCTTTGAGTAAGTATCTGGTTTTTTCTCCTAATTATACAGCAATACAGGTAAAAAAAAAAATTACATTCCAATTTTGTTCCTACAAGGATATGATTATTTATAGGTTATTTGCAAAAGTTCAACAATATACACAGTTATTGGGTTACACATTTTTAAAGTTTGACACGAGTTTTAGAACATACTATGTTTCATTTCATGAAGAATTGCAGCTCAAAAAGGCGAGGAAGTTGACCGGCTGGTGTTGACACCTCGACTAATCATAGCTGGCATGGAAACCAGTTTTGAAACAGTTTATTTAATGCTGGCGTTTGAGGTTAACTGCTTGTCAAAGAAAACAAACAAAGACAGAGCGCCAGAAAAAGATGGATGGACTATTGCCTGCCTGACACAAAGAAAATTTTAGCGAAATCCCAAATTTTTCTGGACTCAAAAATTAGAATTGTGTTTAGAGCCCAATTATAATTATTATAAACTATAATACATTGAATGGCACACAAAATATAACTATATAATTAAAACAGTATGAAAAAGAAGGAAATATAGAAATAAAAAGTTAAAAAGACTACTTCTATACATGTTTAGAAAGGCACGTTGAGCCCTTCATACACACATTTCAGGGAATGGTAGGGATCCCAACATTCCAAAACTTTTCTTGGGGCACCATGGGGCTAAACCCGCATGTGTGGGCGCCTCTGATTGAAGACGTGGTACATTTCAAGGAAACAATAATAAGTTAGCCTCACCCATCCAGGGACTAAACCACCAACTACCCCTCCCCCAAAAAGCGTTCCGGAAAAAGTGATAGATAATGATGATACTGTACAATTACAATTTCTCACACCAAAATGGCAAACCAAAATGACACATCTTTATCTCAGTGCGAAGTGAGATAGCAACGAAGGAACGTATACGGTCTTTACTCTAAAATAAAGAGATAAACATTTGTTTGTGAAATAAGAGAGATGGTCAGAGACAGTTTGTGGAGTGGTTTAATATACGCACAAGTAGGTCGTAGATAAAATATCCGGCTCTCAAAACTTTGAGATAACCAGAGGGCGGTGGAAAAGTCGAGAGAGGCAAAAGTCTATTCACAAATTGTGGGGGGTGTTTACCTGATAACTGTTCAGAAAAACAGAGCTGAGATAACAAATAATTAAATTGTGTTGCTGGTACTGGCGAAAGAGAGAGTGTGTGTGTGTGTGAGTGTGAGAGTGAGTGAGAGAGAGAGAGAGAGAGAGAGAGAGACAGAGAGATGGAGAGAGGGGGAGGAAGAGAAAGATAGAGAATCCTATCTGTCTATCTATCCATCTGTCTTTGTCTGCTTGTTTTGTTTAGACGTATTTATATGTCTGTCCATAATGTATTTATAAACGAACGTTCTTTATGCTTCGTTCTCATTTCAAGTTCTCATGTACTGCTTATGCCCTAAATAATATTTACACTCTGTTTCTATAACGACACGTCTATTAAATAACCTAATCTAAAGTCTTGCATACCATTATTTTGTTCTCATACTTGTTCTTTTTTATATCTCTCTAAATCCGTCTACACGTCTCCTCCTCACATCCTAACCCTTTCTTCCTAATTGTAACTAATCCAACAGACCCAGTTATTCCGTTCTTGAACGAAAACAATTGTTTGTCTGAGAGAAACGTAACACTACGGATTATCTGCCGGTTGTTGCCCTCGTCTCGGGATTGTCATCTTTCTGAGACGGCTAAAAAAAATGTCGTGTAACTTGTCGACATTTTATATTTAAAAAAAAATAGGGGAGGGGGGGGGGGCGAGGAGGGTGGCAGTGCTCGTTGTTTAACTGCTATGGTTTCAACATTGTTGCACTGGAAGTTATCTTACATGGCTCCGTTTGTCGCTGTTGTTCTGTTGTTCTACTAACATCATCTTTCCCATTTATCGTCTTTGTAGACCAATGAAAATCTTATAGGAACTATTTTTTTGGTCTTTTTGTGATACCAGAGTCAAACACAAACCTAAACTACAAGTAATGATAATACAAGAATTGGATGTCGTAGAAGAGCTACTGAAATAGCAAGACGAGAGACAATAATACATGAAGAAATGAGAAGATGAGAACTAAAACAAGCCATACAGTTTCTTACAAACAAGTATATGACACGGTGTGGTTATCTGACAAGAATGCCATGGTTCCCCACTAATGGCTGAACACCCGACTGATGCAAGACGAGTTTTTCTGCTTAAGTGTACGTTGTGTAGTTCTAGAAGTGTCGAAGGCTGGAAGTGCTGTATATGGTCATCCTGTGGAGGCAACGTTAAATTTTTTTATGCTGTTGTGTGTGGTTGAGTTGGCGTCCATAGATGTTTATACCTCTGGTGTTTTGAGAAGGCTGCAGGCGACTAAAGCCCGAGGAGAGTCGTTACATTGGTTACAAATTATTTCTCAGTTGTTCTCTCTCTGTTTTTATAAAATCTATTTCCCAGTTCTCATTTTTGTAAATTATTTTCCTTTTTTTTTCCTTTTTGTGAATTATTTCTCATTGTTCTCCTTTTTTATTTAATTATTTTCTAGTTGTTCCCAGTTATAAATTATTTCAAAACTGCCCTCTGGTTATAAATTACCTTTCAGTTCTACTCTCAAAAAAAATATAATTTACTATGTGTTTTTTGTTGAAAATAATTATCTATAGCCAACAAATTTTGCGTGTATATTTCGGGGAAACCGACTACTGAAGGTAACATTACCCAATAAATCGACATCCATTCCACAAAAGTCATCCGTGTTAGTGTAGTGGCTAGATAATTGTTTGCCTACACGAAAGGCCGGATTGAAAATTCTCAAAAAACCGATTGTTTCTTCTTCCGTTGTCGTCTCGCTTATACCGGGTTGAAGCCGAGTGTCGTAGTTTGCTGTATTTGTCTTACCCATCTCGCGTGGCTTGGGTAATGGATTTGGTCATCTTTTTTACAGGTTGCAGCCACACTATTTATCGATCTCTTTCTTAGTCTTTCCTGCAAATTTCCTGCTGTAAATAGTCTCATACGCAGTCTGGTCTGGCTGCATTCTCACTAGATAGTTGAACCATTTCATTCTTTGTCTGTCAAAATAATCCAGACCCGGTCTTATTTCGATTTTCTCTCTAAAACTATCTGTAACCCTGTCTTTTCTTGTGTTGTTCGTGACCTTGCAAAGACAACGCATTTCTTACTTACTTACTTACTTACTTAGTCGCTCCTCTTCTACCTTGGGGTGTAGAGGTTTGCCAGAGAGATCGCCAGACGTCTCTATCAGCAGTTTTCTTTCTGGCTTTGTTCCATTCCAGTCCTCTGTCAGTCAGGGACTGTCGGATGTTGTCTTCCCAGCGCACCCTGGGTCGTCCCGGAGGTCTGGTTCCCTGGTTCTTAGCCTCCCATGCTTGCCATGGTGGCCGATTTTCTCCCATTCTGCACACATGTCCAAACCATCGTAACTGTGACTGATCCACTCGGGTTAGTAAGGGCTGGGTATCAAGATCTTGACGTATTGTCTGATTGCGGACTTTGTCCCTTCTTGTCACTTGGACCACCTTTCTCAGGTATCTCATTTCCGAGGCCTGCAGCTGGCTTTCTGTGAGCTGTTGTCATTGCCCATGACTCACACCCATAGGTCAGGACTGGTACATAGGTAGAGCGGTAAACAGCCATTTTCGTCCTCTTGCCAATTTCTCTTTTGCTAAGAAACCCTCGGTTTATGGCCTGGAAGAGTCTCCCAGCAGCTGCTTTTCGTGTAGCCAGCTCAGTCTTAATGCCTCCATTTTGGTCTAATACAACTCCAAGGTATTTGAACTGGTTAACCTGCTCCAACGCATACTGACCCATCATGATCTGGTGTTTCTTCTCCTCTCTTGAGATCACCATGGTTTTAGTTTTGGAGACACTGATGGTCATCCCTTTCTTTTCAAGCTCTTCCTTCCAGACAAGTAAGTTGTACTGAAGGTGTGCCTCTGATTTAGCTATCAGGGCCACATCGTCTGCAAAAGCCAGCTCTGATATACAGATTGGTCTCATCTTCCAGTACCCTACAGAGTACTTCTTTGTCTTCTCCTTACAGGTCTTGATGACATCATCCATCATAAGAATGAAGAGGTAAGGTGAGAGAATATCACCTTGTCTAACACCGCTGGTGGTCTTAAATTCTTCTGACTTTTGGTCTGCTGTTCTTACATAATTTCTGCACTTTTTGTAGAAACTCTGTATTGCACTGATCAGGGGTGCTGGGATGTTTTTCCCTGCCAAGCAGTATTTCACAGGTAGTTATTTTCTGTTCTTTTGCCCTCTTTGTAGGCGTCTGTGGTTTAGGCGTGGCGAACCGCGCTTAGTAATGCCGGGGTGCTGGGCTCGATCACTGCTGCAAACCTAGCGCCTTGTGTTGTTTTCAACACTGGTATCGAGAAGCCGACCCTACAGGTTGCAATGGCGAACTACTTGATATAAACTTGACTAGAAAAGCCACAACAGCCAAAATATGCTAGGGCTGGTTCTGCAATGCCCTGTAAAGGATACGCAACAAACTAAACAACATTTCCATCCCTCCTTTTAATATATATATATATATATATATATATATATATATATATATAATTCTAATTATGATTCCACAATTCTTTGACACCCCCCCCCCCCCCCCTCTTCCCCAAGGAAAGTTTCAAGAAAGAGTGAGGCTCAACCTAAGCCCAACCACGCCCTTCTTAGCACTGTGCAAATATTGGGTAAACCCCCCCCCCCCCCCCCAAAAAAAAAAAAAAAAATCCGGTCAGAAACTTTAGGGGACTCCCCAGACACTCCCTCGTCACCCTATTCTAAATGTTCTAGCCAGATAACTAGGTTCAGGAGAGGGCACTCAGATATTTTTTAAAGTGACCTATAAACTCCCCCCCCCCCCCCCCCCCACGGAAAGAAAGTAAAAACCCTCCACCCGATAATTTTGTTCTGCATTTTTGTAAACAACATTTTTTTTAACAGGTGTTACATATTGTTTCAAGTATTTGGTAGCATTTATATGCCATCTCGCACATTAGTATTAGCATCAGCATCATTGCCGAATGGAAATTAAATACAACATAATTAATTACAATTAAATGTATGAGCAATTACCTTTAACGAAAGTGAAAAATCATGTAGATAATTTCTTTAAAACAGAATACATGGTTCTGGGGATCTTGTTCTTCTGGCATAATTATCTGACGGATAAAATTTAACCCCCCCCCCCCCCCCCACCTTTTCTCCCCACCCTTTCAAGTTTGGCTCGTATGTGAAGAGCGTCCTACATTTTCCCCATCAACACATAACAGTTGTCCTGACCTTAAAACGTGTTTTCCTAGCGAGTTTTTCCCGTGACAAAACATACACCAAGCACTGGTTAATGTTATTTTAAGATAGAACCCACACACACACTTGAATGGATAATTGAAGTAAGCATGCATGCCATTTGAGTCAGGCGAATTCGCTAGAATGGTGTTTAAAAAAGGCGCCTTCAATAAAGAGCTTAAACTAATGAATTATTGGGTGGGGGAGGCACAAGGTACCTGAGCTCCGGGTTCAAGCGCCAATGCCCAGCATTACCAATGGAAACTAAACGACAAATCAAAAAAGCATTTTTTTTTTTTACTAACATTGTGTTACTAGTGCCAAACCTGGGCACAGATAAAAGAACATGAGCGGAAGAAAACGATTTGGGAAATGAGATGTCTGAGAACACGAAGATTTGATTAGAATGGTGGGAATAAAATCTGTAATTAGATTTATTGGAAAACAAAGGCTAACATCTCGTCAAAATGTGCCCAGCGTCAGCGGTTGCACGAGAATACAACATGAGAATGTTGAATGTTGAATTCTGACATCACAGCGAAGAGTTCCGATTCTGATGCACCAGTAAATCTCTGATTTTATATGCGTCT
Organism: Candidula unifasciata; assembly: GCA_905116865.2. Classification (NCBI taxonomy): domain Eukaryota; kingdom Metazoa; phylum Mollusca; class Gastropoda; order Stylommatophora; family Geomitridae; genus Candidula; species Candidula unifasciata. The sequence continues at coordinate 349,963 of CAJHNH020008079.1, forward strand.
CATCTTTCCCTGAGTGTTGAGCGTCGGCCAGATCCCCTGGTAACTCCTCGCAGCGCTATTCTCCTCAGACTGTAACGATCTATCTGTACCTCTGCAGTGTTCACTCGTTCCCAAAGGACCCTCACAATATCAAGCTTGTCATACATCAATTTACCACCAAGTGACGACACACCAGCAGAGTTAATTCAGGCTGGAGGAGAGGCCAGCGCAATTCTATATCATGCCCTATGGGTGAAAATCTGGAACAGTGCTGACTGGCCAAAAGCATGGAAAAGATCAGTATATATTCCCCTCCCCCCCCCCCCCCCCCCCCAAAAAAAAAAAAAAAATGAAATCTAAAATTGTGTATCAACTATAGTACTATTGCTCTAATTAGTCACGCCAGCAAAATCCTTTTGCATATCATTCTGAGCAGGATTGAGAATAAATTGGAATACGAACTACAAGAAACACAAGCGGCTTTTAGACGTGGCAGGGGGAACAAGAGACCATATTTTCAATTTAAGAATTATCCTAGAGAAGTGTAGAGAATACAAGATAGATCTTCATTCTTGTTTCACAGACTACAGCAAAGCATTTGATTGTGTGCAGCACCATAAACTATGGCATATAATGAGAGACATGGGATTTCCAAATCATCTGGTGCACTCAATGGAATCTCTTTACCACGAACAACAAGCAGCGGTCAGAGTTGCTGGTGAAACATCAGAATGGTTTCAAGTGCGGAAAGAGTGAGACATGGCTGCTTTCTTTCACCATCCCTCTTTAACATATATGCTGAAAATGTTATGCGAAACGCAATTAGCGATGAGGCATGTGAGAGCTTTAATCCACTAAAGATTGGATGTATTCCTATCCCAGAACTCAGATATGCATACGACACAGTTCTCCTTTCCAATAGTTTACAAGGTTTAGAGAAATTATTTCTGGCCGTCAAAAAACACAGCGAAAAAGTGAATCAGTTTCTGAATTTAAAAATAAAACACAAATCATGTCCTCAGTAATACAGAACACCAACCACGTATCACAATCGAAAATGAAGAAATAGAAAATGTAACAAATTTCGAAAACTTGGGCTCTTTAGTGAACAACAGTGGTGACTGCTCAAAAGAAGTCAGAAGAAGAATTGCATTGGCAATGCAGAGATGAAATAACATGAAGAACCTATGGCGAAGCACTAGTAAATTAGTTATAGTAAAGATCTTGAGATCATGTATTTTTCCTGTTGCAACTTATGGTTATGAGTCTTGGACTCTCACTCAGTCACTGAGGAAAAAGATTGGAGCTTCTGATTGGAATGCTATAAAAAAATTCTTAGAATACCATGGATCAGGAAGAGAAAAAACATTGACATTCTGAACGAGCTGAACGTCAAGGAGAACTGGCTCATAAACAGCATCCTGTCCCGAAAGTTAAAGTATTTTGGCCACATCAAGCGTCATGGTAGCTTGGAAAAGACAGCAATGGAAGGTGCAGTTTGTAGAAGGTGAGGCAGGGGTCGACCACTGCAAAGATGGATACAAGACATTGAAGATGCATTGGCATTGAAAGTACATAGGGCTGGAGAGCTGGCTAGAGAAAGGGATACTTTTAGGCGTGCCGTGAAGAGAGCGACTTTCTGTAAAGGACTTGTTGATTAATGAGGTGCAGCTCATGCCAGTCTATCTGCCTGCTCATTTTCCAAAACGCTTGCATAACCTAGAGAAAATATTCAAAGGATGCTAACTTCCCAGGACCTCTGAAGTGATGCTTGCCACTCTGCACGAAACATGCCTGTCTTCATCTTTCTCAAAACGCTCTGTGAGTCAGTTACAATCACGGCATGTGTGTACAGCTAATTATCAAGCCACAGGAAGTCAGCAGAGACTGCCTTCACCTCCATTCTCAAACTAGACGTTGTCATATAATATGCTACGTTTTGCTGCCCTAAGCGATGTCCATTCGCCTTTGCTATGAACTCCCATGCACCTCGTCTCCCTCTCAACACAGAGCCATCTGTTTAAATCATTACATTATTTGGGCGGAAATTGTCATAAATCATTTGTTGAACTTCTGATTGTGCAGCACCAACTGGCCAGTCTCTGCAACCAAGATCTAAAGTGATTAGAACCCTACACAAGTCTGAAACTTGTTCGGACACCTTGACCCACTCCTCTTCTCGCACAAATTTATCAAGCCTGCACAAAGGTCCATTTGTGTCTTCAGTTGCGCCATCCATGACTGTTCTCTTTTCAGTCTGTGACCCTTAGCTCTATCTAGTTTAGTTCCACGGGAGGAGAATGGAAACATCAAGAGGCAGAGGAAAGCCTAGAAGAAAATGCATAGACGGAGCTAACTTGTTGAAACTAGACAATAGCTCTACGGGGTAAGCTAACGAGCGACTACTATCCTAGAAAGTGATAATTAGCGGTAACTGCAACACCTGACAGCGTTAAGATAATAAGACAGATAGATAACAGATCCACCGCCTCTTGACAAATATGTCGTAAAAAGCTAATAATTAAAGGTTTATTGAAATCACATGAGACAAAGAGACGCAGTATAACAGCCGAGATGTAAACCACACAAAACCTGCAAGCCGACCATCTAAGCGCAAACATAGAATATCTGTGCAATTAAACAACCTTTCTAATACAAAAGTCACATTGCAGGGTATAATCATCCAAAATCTCTGGGGAGTTACGTGACTCATTGCAAGTTCTGCCAGATGAGCAAACAACACCCAGCCTGGGGGACGTGCCAACAACACCCAGCCTGGGGGACGTGCCAACAACACCCAGCCTGGGGGACGTGCCAACAACACACAGCCTGGGGGACGTGCCAACAACACCCAGCCTGGGGGACGTGCCAACAACACTCAGCCTGGGGGACGTGCCAACAACACCCAGCCTGGGGGACGTGCCAACAACACCCAGCCTGTGGGACGTGCCAACAATACAGTCTAGAGGACGTTTTGAAGTCTCTTACGGGAATTCCTCCCTGGATTTGAGGTAACCAAGCTATCTACGAGGACATATGAACTGGAATTACTGTTAGTGTTCTAATGCTGTGTAGACCTTGAAGAAAACAGCTTTGTCCCACTCTAAACAATCAGAGAAAAGAAGGCAGATTACCTGTGCATATAAGGATCTTGTATTATGATTTACCTAATATTATCAAATTACATTCAACCATTTATTGCAGTATTTACATTGTTATTGACTGACTTCAGTGTCAGGTCTGGGTAAGACAGAACTGAGCCAGACAGGACTGAGTTACTGTATCATCGTACTTGGGAATCTGATAGCAGGAAGAGAAGAAGGAAAAACCAGAAGTAGGAAGATGAGGAAAAAGAAAATGTGGTTAGGATAGCATGTAGTTCAGCCCTGAACAACAAAAACAGAAAAAGTAGAGAAACGACAAGGGTTCTTTTGTACATGGGCCATACAATATGATCATAACCATGGCAAAGGATATGTGAGTAATTGTGTTACACAAAAAACAAAAAACAAAATGACTAGAACTACACAGGTAATGCCTAAACAGGCCACTTTCACAAACTACAAGTTATATAACTAATCAAGTAAATGAATGTAACCATCACATTTACCATCTGTTGATTTTACTGACCACAAAACTAATTGATCCACAAGTAATATTACATTAACAACCAGCGCGTGTTCGAAGAGACCATGTGCTACTCCCTTTAACTAACAAAAGTTAATAATTCGCGCCCAACGACCTGAAATCAAATATCTCTGAGGGATAATACACACTAATATCTAGCAATACACAGCTTAACTACTGGAGAAAAATTCAGACTTAACTATGAAGGAAATTTAAATCTAATACCGTGTAACCATTGGGAAACACCGAAACCATCCCTATTCACTTACCATCCTGAAAACCACGTTGCGTTAGGAGACATGAACGACTGCGCAAGGCTCGTGAGGTCAAACTCAGGGGCATTATCTCGCTGAACAAGTCCTTTTATCGACTTCTGACTCCATGCTTGCCAGATTTCCGTTCACTTGCAATCTACTCAAAGCTCACAACAACCGTGGTCACCCAGCTACTGTACTACCTGTTCTCTGTTATGTTTAATGTTGGGCGCGTATCGCAGACTTGGCATCCTATTACAGGGCAACATCTTTAGGCTGTGGAGCGCATTGGAGCGGATACTAGCCTAAGTAGCGCTGGAACATTAGGGCTCAAGTAACTTAAATCCCACATACCTTACCCACAAATATTTTGTTGGTGTGTGTGTTGTGTGTTAATGTGTGTGTGAATGTGTGTGAATGTGTGAGTGTGTGTGTGTGTGTGTGGTGAAACCGTCACCCAGAAATTACGTAAGAGGGCTAACAGCACAACAACCAACAATGTATAGATATTACCTTTTTTTCATCTTGGTTTATACATTTTATAAGTCGATGCGAACGCTTCGCTTCGTAATGCCGGGATGCCGGGTTCGATCCCAGCTGCGGGCAATGCGCATTGCGTTTCTTTCGACAGTGGTAAAAAAAAAGCCGACCTACAGAAAGCAATGGCAAACTACTGGACGTAAATTGCCTAAAGAAACCACAGAACAGCCAGAGGCTGTTAGGGTTGGTTCTGCAACGTCCTGTAAAGGATACGCAACTAACCTAACCTTATACATTTCATACGCCCGGCTCTCTAGCGCAGTTGGCTAAACCGGATTGCGCGGTGAGCGGGTGACGAACTCCTTGTGGTCCGGGTTCACTCCCGGGGGTAGGCAGAAAAGCCACATTTCTCCCAGATTTACGGTATTTACAATGGAATCAAGGCCATAATATATGCATAATACAGAGCCTAAGGGTTAAAAACTCACGGCTTCTGGATACTAAAACAAAAATACATTTTATACTATTTAAAACATGTTATTAGGTTCAGTTAGGTGTAGGGCCGACTACCCCCATCATGTGGAATAAATTAATTACTACAGTAAATTGCTGGAAAGGATGCCACGATAAATGAGTCAAGTGGTGTGTGTTGCACGGTGTGCATGCGGGTGGTTCCGGATTACATCCGCTCTGTGGAAGTCATTGAACAGCCATGCATTTTTTCTGGTTCATGATCAGAATAGATCTTTGGAACGCTAGGCCATGGGACTGAAAACACTCGCCCAGGGCGGAGAAGACATGAAAAAATACAGACTGCATATTTTTTGGGCTAGTTAAATCTAGGGGGCCAGGGACAGATGAAAGAGAAGTCAGTGGCTTTACCATTATGTTTTCTCCAAACATCTTGTGCCTGTTTTTGTGTGTGTGTTGGGTGGTTTGTGTATGTGTGTGGGGTCTGTGTGTGTATGACGAGTCTGTGTGTATTTATATCTGTTTGTATGTGTTATGTCTGTGAGTGTGTGCATGCCTGATAATGTTCTGTGTGTGTTATCAATGTGTGCGCCTCTGTGTGTATAAAGGTGTTGTGTATGTGTGTGCATGTGTTTGTATGTTATGTGTGAGTAGTTTTCATATTTATTTGAATGTATGCATTTATCATCCTTGCCTGTGTATTTTCAATTTACTTTTATAAAATAAATGTGAAACATGAACATAATATGCTTCATACATAAAATATAACTGCGGTATGCAAGATGAAAGCTAGGAAGCGCCGAATGTCAGACATGCCTGCATGCTTGATGAGTAATCTTTTAGAAATAAAGTTCTTCGTTAGTTTTCTCTCTCTCTCTCTCTCTCTCTCTTTCTCTATCTCTTCTCTCTCTCTCTCTCTCTCTCTCTCTCTCTATCTCTCTCTCTCTGTATATATATATATATATATATATATATATATATACACACACAAACCACACACACACACACACACTGACACTGACACCTGTGTGTGTCATCAAACTGTTAGCTCTATGTTACAGATGATATGTTATTTATGATATGTTACACCTTGTTACCACTGACCTGCAGCTGCTTGAAGGCATCACATGTCTCATTTGGGACCGATCTGGGCTGTTTCTCATTGTCTTTTGAGCTCTCCCAGAGGATGATGTGTTTGTACTGAAATATTCTCCACCCCTGGAGGTTTGTTGTGTTTAATATAATTGATATCCGGTGACAGTCGACAGGAATTTCATGAAACAGAGGTACCGGAGCACTGGGTGTTAAGCATATTGTTCCCCGTCCCACCCCACCCACATTTCTTCCCCCATTCCCGCCTCATCCCCCTTTACCCCCGCTTCCGAGAAATAATTACCCGGCTCCACGTTTGCAGTGAAGCTTAGGTCTCCATAACGACTTCGACTATTCTTGCCTCGACTTGAAACTTAGGTCAGTTTGCAAAAATATCTGAATCAAGGAAAATCCGAAAACATTCTGAGGGATCCAAGCATGACAGAATAATTTCAAGAATCACTGCTCACATAATTTAATTTTAAAAAAAAATAGCTGTAGTGAGTAGAAGTTTCATATTGTATCTGAGAGTTAAGATTTACTGTGTATCTAGGAGTGGATGTTTATATTCTATCTGTAAGTTCACGTTTACTGTGGATCTAGGAGTAAATGTTTATATTGTATCTGAGAATTAAGGTTTACTGTGTATCTAGCAGTGAATGTTCATATTCTATATGTAAGTTAAGGTTTACTGTGTTTATAGGAGTGGATGTTTATATTCTATTTGTAAGTTAAGGTTTACTGTGTATCTAGGAGTGGAGGTTTATATTCTATCTGTAAGTTGGGGTTTACTGTGTATCTAGGAGTGGAGGTTTATATTCTATCTGTAAGTTGGGGTTTACTGTGTATCTAGGAGTGGATGTTTACATTCTGTCTGTAAGTTGGGGTTTACTGTGTATCTAGGAGTGGATGTTTATATTCTATCTGTAAGTTGGGGTTTACTGTGTATCTAGGAGTAGATGTTTATATTATATCTGTAGGTTAAGGTTTACTGTGTATCTGGGAGTGGATGTTTAAATTCTATCTGTAAGTTAGGGTTTACTGTGTATCTAGGAGTAGATGTTTATATTTTATCTGTAAGTTAAGGTTTTTTGTGTATCTAGGAATGGATGTTTATATTCTATCTGTAAGTTGGGGTTTACTGTGTATCTAGGAGTAGATGTTTATACTATAACTGTAAGTTAAGGTTTACTGTGTATCTAGGAGTGGATGTTTATATTCTATCTGTAAGTTAGGGTTTACTGTGTATCTAACAGTAGATGTTTACATTTTATCTGTAAGTTAAGGTTTATTGTGTATCTAGGAGTGGGTGTTTATATTCTATCTGTAAGTTAATGATTACTGTGTATCTAGGAGTGGAGGTTTATATTCTATCTGAGAGGTAATGTTTACTGTGTATCTAGGAGTGGATGTTTATATTCTATCTGTAAGTTAAGGTTTACTGTGTTTCTAGGAGTGGATGTTTATATTCTGTCTGTAAGTTAAGGTTTACTGTGTATCTAGGAGTGGATGTTTACATTTTATCTGTAAGTTGGGGTTTACTGTGTATCTAGGAGTGGATGTTTATATTCTATCTGTAAGTTGGGGTTTACTGTGTATCTAGGAGTAGATGTTTATATTATATCTGTAGGTTAAGGTTTACTGTGTATCTAGGAGTGGATGTTTAAATTCTATCTGTAAGTTAGGGTTTACTGTGTATCTAGGAGTAGATGTTTATATTCTATCTGTAAGTTAAGGTTTATTGTGTATCTAGGAATGGATGTTTATATTCTATCTGTAAGTTAAGGTTTATTGTGTATCTAGGAATGGATGTTTATATTCTATCTGTAAGTTGGGGTTTACTGTGTATCTAGGAGTAGATGTTTAGGAATCAACTCACAGGGAGCAAGTACAGCGGGGATCTACCAGTCGTCAGTAGAAATGATCCTCGTCGACACGCGTTTCGGCCTACGATTCTTAGACGCATTCGGAGGTGGGCCCTCCTGAGTTCATGAAGCTCAGGGCTGGTTCCCCGCTGCATGGAATTACCGGATGGTGTTATTCTTTCGGCCAGTGATAAGGCGACTTGGTGGTTTCGAAAGAGGTACTGTGAGATAAGAAGCCGCCACGGCAGCCTAATTAAAGCAGTCAGCATGCCTGGACGACCGAGCGACAAGCTTACTTTGGTTTACCGGACACATGTTGGACTTTTATTAGCAGTTGGCAGAGGAACACTGGCAGACAATTCGGACACGATGGACTTTCAAAGGGGTGAGAAACCCTTTTTCACTAGACACCCGGACCAGCTCACCGAGGCCCGTCTCCTACGTTGTTGCGCTGCGTTCAAAGCCAGCTAGAGGCCCTTTCGGCCACCTCTCCCAGTTTTTTGAGTGTTCGTTTCCGTTCATTACCGCGCAATCCTAGTTCTTTCACCACATTGTAGAGCGAAGTGGAAACGAGGCCTCTCGCTCCCACTTCGACGGCAAATACCCGTACTGTGTAAGCCTCGTTTCTCCTTAGACCGTCTGCTAAATCACTGTACTTCTCGAGCTTGTACAAATGATTCTCCTCCATACGCGACTCAAACGGGACAGTCAACTCAATCAGGATGAGCTGCCGTTTTTGCGCAGAATGGAGAACGATGTCCGGTCGCAGGCCGGTTTTACGGATCAACTCGGGGTACCGTTCATGGCCTGGCAGATCAACCGCCAGTAACCAGTCCCTCGCAGAGTCTAGCACAGATGAAGCGAAAGCGTTTTGGTTGACCTTACCTTTGGGAACCTGCCCAGCCTTGAGGAAACGAATGGGGACGATGCTGGAACTGGCTCTGGCGTTAGCCCTCATTCTAGCCTGGTCGACAACGGCTGCTAACTCTTTTAGCACCTTGTTGTGTCTCCAGGTGTATCGGCCTTGACCTAGGGCTTTCCTGTACGCGGACAGGACGTGCTCAAGAGTTTGCTTTGATTTACACAACGGGCAAGTCGGATCGTTGGTCGCAGACCATTTAACCATGTTAACACCGGACGGTAATACATCGTACGCCGAACGAACGATAAAGCTCAGTCGCAGCGGGGTCATCCGCCAGATCTCACCCCATGTGAGTATTCTTGGCAATGCGCTCTCCAGGCTGACCCAATGGCCCTGCTGCGACTGCTGGGCTGCTTTCTGGACCAGAACCTCGTTTTCATTGTCCCTCACCGTTTGTATTACCATGTCTCGGCGCTCTTTGGCTGAGGCCTTTGACCATCAATTTACCTTCCCGTGCCCTAGGCCTCGACGGTCGGTTTGTGTGTATCCCATAATCTCCTTCAATTTTAGTGCATTCTGGGCAGATTCTATCGCATCGAGGACCCTCCACTTCTGACCAGTCTTTAGAGTGGGCTGGATAGCGATGACATTTTGGTCTGAAGACTCGCGCAAAAGCATGGCGAGCCTTACTTTGCCGACTTTAAACTCTTCGGTTATCGATTTGAACGGAAGTACCAGCTTAGCCTGTTTGCAATACAGAGCCACGCTGGTCAGACAAGGCGGTGCTCCAATCCACTTTCTCAAGGCTGTGTTGATTTTTTTCTCCATGGTTTCCACTGCAGTCATCGTCACCTCGTAGACTAACAGTGGCCATAGGAGCTTCGGAATCAACATGAATTGGAGACACCATACTTTGAATTTTCCGATCAGCCTGCATCGCTGGATCGCGAGCAGGCCTGTAGCCAGTGGCTCGTGTATTCGCCGGACCTCCGCTCTATCAGATAACTTCGAATCGTAAACGCGACCGAGACTCTTCACCGGTTCCTCCAGAACCGTAGGGATCTTGTTCCTTGCCACCGTAAAACTGATTGTCGACACCCTACCCTTATGGATTGACAGACTCCTCGACTTCTGCGGTTTGAACTGCATACCGCTCCATTGGACCACCGCGTCCAATCTTTTCAGGATCGTGCGGGCAGACTCCTCGCTACCCGTTATTATAGTCGTGTCATCCATAAATGCGCGTAGTGGCGGCAACCAGTGATCCCCTATTTGAAGGCCCAGTCCGTAGCCGGCCGCCCCGTCTAACATGATCTGCATTGCCATGTCAAACAGTATAGGTGAGATGGTACACCCCATAGCTATCCCAATCTGCAACTCAGTCCACCTCGTGGTAAACGTCGAGGTAGAGAAGCGCAAAGCGAACTTAGAGAAATATTGCTCGATCATTTGATTGATCTGTGTCGGTACGTGAAACATGCGAAGGGCTCGCAACAGCAGCCTATGGGGGACTGCCCCGTAGGCGTTGGCTAAGTCCAACCATATAACGTGCAAATCGGTTCTCTCATGCTTGGCTCTCTGGATAGCCTCCCAAAAAATGGTCGCGTGTTCAAGGCACCCAGGAACGCCTGGAATACCACCCTTCTGAACACTCATATCTATGTACTTGTTAGTCATCAGATACTGTGTGAGCCGGCGAGCCATGACTGAGAAGAATATCTTACCCTCGACATTCAACAGCGAGATGGGCCTGAATTGGGAAAGACTCTTCGAGTCCTGCTCTTTGGGAATGTAGACCCAATTTGCCTTTGACCACTCTGGACATATGTGGTTGCGGATCCACGCTTGTCTCAACAAGACGTGAAGCATTTTAAGGATTTTCGGGCAACGCTTGTAAAGAACGTACGGGACACCGTTCGGACCTGGGGCAGACTTGCCGCTGGCCTTTTACACAACTTCCTCAACCTCAGACCAAAGGGGAGGTACCATTTTAAATGGTACCTTCGGCACCGAAGGCTGTTTAAGACCGCTAAGGATCTCTGGATTGTCATCGAGAGGCTCTCTCCTCTTTTTGTCAGAGTACATCTTGCGTAGATGTAGCTCTAGTTCTTCCTGACTGACAACCAGAGTCCCAGACTTCTGTAAGTTAGGGTTTACTGTGTATCTAGGAGTAGATGTTTATATTTTATCTGTAAGTTAAGGTTTATTGTGGATCTAGGAATGGATGTTTATATTCTATCTGTAAGTTGGGGTTTACTGTGTATCTAGGAGTAGATGTTTATATTATATCTGTAAGTTAAGGTTTACTGTGTATCTAGGAGTGGATGTTTATATTATATCTGAGAGTTAAGGTTTACTGTGTATCTAGGAGTGGACGTTTGTATTGTATCTATGAGTTAAGGTTTATTGTGTAAATAGGAGTGGATGCTTGTATCGTATCTGTGAGTTAAGGTGTGTGGTGTATAAAGGATTCGACGTTTGTGTTCTATATGTAAGCTAAAGTGTATTGTGCATAACGGATTAGACATTTATATTCTATTTTTAGTTATATTCTATCTGTGACCTAAAATGTATAGTGTATCTAGGATTGGACGTTTATATTGCACCTGTGAGATAAGGTTTATTGCATATATAGGAGTGGATGTTTATGTTGTATATTGGGATAAATGAAGCACATTTGTGAAAGAATCTCCAATCCCTTAATAAACGGACGTTGCACAAGAACACGCGGATATTGAACGGTTGCTGAAGTCACAGGTTTGAGAATCAATGTACTCTTGTGGGTATCAAGATATTTGTTCTCTTTTCGGTGTCTTGTTTGTAAAACCGTCTGGTCCAGATAACTCGCTGATTTGTAGTTATTTCGGAAATTAGTTAAGGAAGCTTAGAGTTAACGAACGCGCGAATAAACACGGAACATCTTTAGAACGACAGATCTGTTCAAATGTGAAATTTAAACACGAACTAAAAAATAACATTTCCCGGGCACTCGTGGAAAAGTTCACTGAGTACTCGGTGTCCGCTTACAGTAAAAACTGCTAGCAGTATTACCAGCTGCTAACAATATAGACTGACAACACTTGATGTCTACGATAGCGCTCAGTGCTTGTGTTATGGCAGGAGAATCATCGTCACAGACTGTCTTTGCTTGCGATTCCTGTGTCTCTCTATGACACAATTTTACACCATTGTTTGGGAAGACGAAGACAAGCTAATTAATAGTCTATTCAATGATGCTCCACTGTCTTACATCTCTCCCTCCCTCTCTCTCGCTCGCTTTCTCCCGTTCTCTTTTTCTCTCTCATCTCTCTCTCTCTCTCTCTCTCTCTCTCTCTCTCTCTCTCTCTCTCTCTCTCTCTCCTCTCTCTCTCTCTCTCTCATTCTTTCTCTCAGTCTAGATCTCCGTCTCTTGTTTCTACCTTTCCTGTTGTCATCGGTACTAATTCTAAAGACTTACTCAGTGAATCCAGTATGCACACTTTTAATGTGGGTATGAAACGTTTTAGTTAGTTCAAGTTTTCCAAGTCGTGTTCATTACTGTTTCCAACGCTTCTTGGTCTTCCTATCATTTACATTTAAAACTTCGCTACTGGTGTTCTGGGGGATTATGGGATACAAGAATAATTGCTAGATAACATTATGGCCATGTATCACACTTCACAAAGTGCATTGAGAACACAAGAAGGCATGTCTGACATGAATGCTATCAATAGAGGGGTGAGGCAGGGATGCATGCTTCCCCCTCTATTATTTCCTATCAAAATAGACAGACTATCAAAAGAAGACAGTTTTAAAACAGTCGACTCAGGAAATCCAGAAAATGAGGAGCCTTACGTTCCAGAGAAAGAATGAAGACACACAAAATAAACGAGCTACCATTTGCAGACGATCAGTGGCTGCTCTATGACGAGGGCTGTAGACAGCCAGACAAGACCATTTGGAAAAGCTAAATTCAACTGCAGAAGATATACCACGAAAATAAATACTACTAAAAGTAATGCAGGTCAACAGAGTTCATAGTCCGCTACATATCGGGATGAACGGTCCTAGTCCGCTACATATCGGGATGAACGGTCATAGTCCGCTACATATTGGGATGAACGGTCCTAGTCCGCTACATATCGGGATGAACGGTCCTAGTCCGCTACATATCGGGATGAACGGTCCTAGTCCGCTACATATCGGGATGAACGGTCCTAGTCCGCTACATATCGGATGAACGGTCCTAGTCCGCTTACATATTGGGGATGAACGGTCCTAGTCCGCTACATATCGGGATGAACGGTCCTAGTCCGCTACATATCGGGATGAACGGTCCTAGTCCGCTACATATCGGGATGAACGGTCCTAGTCCGCTACATATTGGGATGAACGGTCCTAGTCCGCTACATATCGGGATGAACGGTCCTAGTCCGCTACATATTGGGATGAACGGTCCTAGTCCGCTACATATCGGGATGAACGGTCCTAGTCCGCTACATATCGGGATGAACGGTCCTAGTCCGCTACATATTGGGATGAACGGTCCTAGTCCGCTACATATCGGGATGAACGGTCCTAGTCCGCTACATATCGGGATGAACGGTCCTAGTCCGCTACATATTGGGATGAACGGTACCTGTCTAAGGCAAGTTAAAGAATTTAAATATCTGGGAAGTGTCGAAGGACGGAAGAATTCATCAGGAAATAGAAACAAGATGCCAAAGAGCCAGTGTACGTCTATACCAACAGGCACCAGTTTTTAAAACATCCAAACATAAGTATGATCGCTAAGAAACAAATTATGAACTGCACATTCACACCAACATTGTGCTACCAGTGCCACACTTGAACATTATACAATTATAACCTATTTATAATTAACATTATAAAATTAAAACCTATGTACAATTAACATTATAACATTATAACTTATGTACAATTAACATTATAACACTATAACCTATGTACAATTAACATTATAAAATTATAACCTATGTACAATTAACACATTTGAAATGAGATGTTTGAGAAAAGCGGCTATCCTAACTATCTGAGACAACATAAGCAATCATATTATCAGACAGACTGAAGGAACAACATCATGAAACAAATCCATCGAGAAAAACAAGACAAAATGGTTTGGTCGTTTACTGAGAACGCAGACAGAACAACTACCTTCGCTGGCACTACAAATGAAAAGATCTGCAATGAAAGCAAGAGGCCGCTCTCGGAGAGATGGATTGATAACATTAAAGAGCATCTACTTCGACAAGGAATAACAAAAGGTATTGTTGCTCGTCAAGCGATGGATCGCAAACTGTCTTTCCCCAAAACGAATAACGGCAGAAGTGGAAATAAGTATTGGTGATGACTGTGTTTCTCACATTCACATATGAAACCTCGCTACTGGTGTTCCCACAATTTACATATAAAATCCTACTTTGATATTCCATCCTTTCGCATACGAAATATCGCGATTGGTATTTCCATCATTCACATATGAAACCTCTTACTGGTGTACCCACAATCCACATATAAAATCCTACTATTGAAATTCCATCCTTTCACATTGGAAATATCATGATTGGTATTCCCATCATTCACAGATGAAATCTGACCACTGATGTTCCAATCTTCACAAATGAAACCTCAACATTGATGTCACCATCATTTACATATGAAATCTCACTACTGGTGTTCTCATTCTTCCTTTATGTAACCTCAACCCCGGTGTTCTCACCATTCACGCATTAATCATCACAGCTTGGTTACTTCTTTCAAAACTGCACACTGTCCATGATTAACATTTATACAACAAAGGGAAACGAAAATATATTGCATCACATATCATTCATCCTTTGAAATACGGTTCTTGTTTAGACAAACCTGGATCTTCTGGAAATAAGCAGAGGGATGTATATAGTAGGAAGACTTGAGGGAGAAGTGAATCAAGAAAGAAATGAGAGGGAGTGAGAAGATTACAGAGCATGAGGAGAAGGCCAACAAATTAATAAAAAAAAAAGGAGAGGTGAAAGAAGAAGAAAAAGAGGAGGTGAAGCAAGTAAAACAAGCGAAAAAATCAACATCAGAGGTCACAGTAGACGCATATCACATTGTCTATGATTGTTTGCGAACTTTAAGAAGCTCGAAAAGTATACGAGATTAATGGCAAATGTCCTTCTAAAAGGTTCGATAGAGCGAGAGAGAGAGAGAGAGAGAGAGAGAGAGAGAGAGAGAGAGAGAGAGAGAGAGAGAGAGAGAGAGAGAAAGAGAGAGAGAGAGAGAGAGAGAGAGAGAGAGAGAACGAACGAACAAACTTTATTTTCAAAGGGTTACAAATTGGGGACGTAGGCCCGTCTGACATTCGGCCCTTCTAAGCACTCATTTTTCAGAGTACCAATGCCTGTTATCAAGAATGCATGTTATGGATGTAATAAAGAAATATACATTATGGAATAATGAATATACACATCATGTGTACACAATCTTACACACTCAAACACACACACACACACATACACACACACACACACAAATACGTATACATACTCTTACATTCTCAAATATGCACACTCATATACAGACATACGTAATACATACATACACGCATCTACATACATACACAAACATACAACACACACACATATACACACACACAGAGAGAGAGAGAGAGAGAGAGAGAGAGAGAGAGAGAGAGAGAGAGAGAGAGAGAGAGAGAGAGAGAGAGCGAGAGAGATCCAAGACTGTCGTGTTTTCTCAAAGTCTGCTTCAAAAACTGCTTTTTTTTTTTTTTTTAGATTTCTGCAAAAAAAAAAAAAAATGGATTGTTTTTTAAGTGCTTATAAAAACTGGCTAGTTCTTTCACAGCTGGCAACAAAAACTGGCCTGTTCTTTCGCAGCCTGCTACTCAAAGTGGCTTGTACTGGCACGTCTTGCTACAAATACTGGAAAATTGTTCCAACAGTTTGCTACAAACACTAACACGTACAAACTACTAGACAATTGATTTATTTTGTCTAGAAATTACTCGAGCCACTTGAGACACGAATTAGGGGCACTACATTTTTCCCTTTCGATTGAAGGGATTTTGTGACTACATTTAGGGCAAACCGTTTTCTTGTCTGAATTGTACTTGTTACAGTTGATTATTAGATCAATTTTCTCCCACGGGGAGGCAGCTGTAATGTCCCAGTGAATCATCATTAATATCATCACTGGGTCGTTAAAACATCCTTTCATTGCTTCAGCTAAGTCCTCATTTTGAACTTTACATCATTGTTCTTTTTATTGCTACTTGTGTTATCGTTATTATCAAAAGACTAATCGGATTTAACGCTTAAACAAACGAATTGATGTTTCAGCCGGACATTACAGCTAGTCATTACGGCTGGACATTGCAGCTGGACATTACAGCTGGACATCACAGCCGGACATTACAGCTGGACATTACAGCCTGACATTACAGCTGGACGTTACAGCTGGATACTATAGCTGCACATTATAGCTGGCTATTATAGCTGAATATTATAGCTGGATATTATAGCTGGACATTATAGCTGGATAATTTAGCTGGACATTATAGCTGAATATTATAGCTGGATTAAATAGCTGGATAATATAGCTGGATATTATAGCTAGACATTATAGCTAGATATTATAGCTGTATATTATAGCTGAATATTATAGCTGGACATTATAGATGGATAATATAGCTGGATAATATAGCTGGATATTAAAGCTGAATTTTATAGCTGGATATTATAGCCGGATATTATAGCTGAATATTATAGCTGGATATTATAGCTGCATATTATAGCTAGACATTATAGCTGGATATTATTACTGGGTATTATAGCTGGATATTATAGCTGGACTTTATAGCTGGATAATATAGCTGGATATTATAGCTAGACATTATAGCTGGATATTATAGCTGGATATTATAGTTGGATATTATAGCTGGACATTATAGCTGGATAATATAGCTGGATATTATAGTTGGATATTATAACTGAATTTTATAGCTCTGGATATTATAGCTGGATATTATAGCTAGACACGATAGCTGGATATTTTGGCTGAATATTATAGCTGGATATTATAGCTGGACGTTTTGCTGGATATTATAGCTGGATATTATAGCTGAATATTATAGCTGGATATAAAAGCTGGAGATTATAGCTAGACCATTATAGCTGGATAATATAGCAAGATATTACAGCTGAAAATTACAGCATGATATTACAGCTGGATATTACAGCTAGAAATTATAGCTGACATTATAGCTGAACGTTATAGCTGGATATTGTAGCTGGATATTATAGCTGGATGTTATAGCTGGACATTTTAGTTGGATATTATAGCTGGATGTTATAGCTGGACATTTTAGTTGGATATTATAGCTGGATGTTATAGCTGGACATTTTAGTTGGATATTATAGCTGGATGGTATAGCTGGACATTATAGCTTGACATTAAAGCTGGATATTATAGCTGGACATTATAGCTGGATATTATAGCTAGACATTATAAAAAATAAAGTAAAGTTCCCTTTTCACGCTTTTCGGCGCATCGGGCATATCGGCGGAGCGTCTCATATTTTTACAGACCATCAGATCTCTGTGGGTATATGACGCATTACGCCGGCTGTCTTTACTTTCCCAGTGGTACCCATTTTGAAGATCTTGAGTTTGTGGTTTGCGACCTGATTTCCGACGTCCCAGTTTATTGACGGCAAAAATGCCAGTGCATTCCTGCAGTTGGTTTTCGATCGCTGTAGTGTGCTCCCTAGATAACGAAACTGGACTTTTTTTTCAAGGCTGCCTGTAGTTCAGCGTGGACGAACCGTTTGGTAAGGTCTGGGTTTTTAGTTTTTTGCGGTGTTAATTATTTTATTTGTTCTAGGCATTATAGTTGGATTAAAGCTGGATATCATAGCTGGATATTATAGCTGAACATATAGCTAGACATTATAGCTGGACATTAAAGCTGAATATTATAGCTGGATATTATAGCTGGACATTATAGCTGGATATTGAAGCTGGAATATTATAGCTGGACATTATAGCTTGACATTATAGCTGGGCATTAATGCTTGACATTATAGCTAGACAATATAGCTAGATATTATACGTGAACATTATAGCTAGACAAGTTGTAGCTTAGCTTATGCCCCAATCCAGTGCTGTCTCACGCGCGAACGCGAACGCACACACACACACACAGAGGAAACTACACTGACTAAAAATAAATGGCTTCTGTGAGGTATGCCTTCTTTTTCTTCGCGTTCACCAGCTGTACACTCTGGCGGAAAGTTCTGGTTGTTGGTCCACTTCTGAACTGCATTCCTACTCCATAACCTGAGTGTTGCGTGTGCATCGGTTTTACTAATCTGATTCACTTGAATGCAGACTGTGGGTTTCTTGCCTCTTAGACAGATGCACTTCGACTTCAAAGGAAGCTCCATATTTAGTCGACTCTTATGACATGCTTTTGGGTATGCAGTGGGTCTATTCTTGTTTTCCCCACAATAGGGCCCCGGAAACCACACACAGATGTGAGGTTTCAAAAGCAAGAAGATAACCCTAAACAAACCACGATAAGACACAGACACGATAAAAGACTTGTGTCTAACGCCTGAGGCAACATGATCTGTTTTTACTTTGTCTCCATACCTCACATTCTTGCAGTCTAAACCTCTTTCCCCAGTGCCAGCAGTAATCCGATTATCCCGTCTCCCATCTGTGTCTCCCAGCAGATTTCACTTCCAAGTACATTAATTCTCCCGGCCTGACACTTACTCCTCTCGAGTCCTCGCCGTTAATCAACAGATCCCACATTCCCATGTTGCATTAGCCCCCACTTGCGCCTAAGAGTTCAGAAAAGTTTAGCACTATTTGCATGTTTCCTGCTTTGTGTGTAAAGGTCAATGTGTTTTTTTAACCAGAAATGAGTTAAGAACCTAGACATTCCCGTAGGTGTTCCGTTCCTACCTTCAGCAGCCACCCCAGAGTCCATTCATGTCATGCTACCAGTTAACGTTCGACTGTATGTCCGTCTCGCCAGTTTCCTGAGTGTTGATCATAGACCAGATCTCCTGGCCAGTCTTTGTGGGGTGGCACAATTCTTTTTTGACCGTGGTGATCTTTTTTGTTTTATCTCTGCAGTATTCACTGGCTCCTAAGGTCTCTTACAACATGTACTTTTTCATTCATTGATTGACCACCAACTGATGCAAAACCAGCCAGACTGTCAGCTTAGACATTTCTCAACACACCGGCACACCCTGAATAAAATATCTAAAGGACGCTAACTACATGGAACTTCTGAAGTGATGCTTGCCACTCTTTTCAGTTACTGAAGAATCGCAGCGCAGTGCACGAACGCCGTTGCATCCGCGAAGATAATGAAATACTTTGGGTAGATTTTTAACTCAAATTTTTCTATTTCAAAACTGCCAGGGGATTTTGTACGTGCTCAACACTACACACGGAGGTCCGATCTTACCACCCAGAGACCAGAGGGAATTGCTAGAAGTCATTATGAAAAAAATCTCAGCCTTGAACGGTACGAACCAGGGACCTCTAGTACTCGAAGCAGACGCCATGCCTCGAGACCTCGAGACCACGCAGCCTACCCCCTCCCCCCCCCCCCCCCCCCTCCTCTCTCCCTCAACCTCCACTAATGCCAATCTGAACGGAGCAAACCTGTGTCCACCTTTCTCAGCACACACTGTGAGTCAGTTACAATCATGACATGTGTGTGCAGCTGATTTTAAAGCCAGCGAAAACCTGCAGTGACATGCCTCTACCTACATTCTCAAACTAGATATTGTCGTATCATATACCAGGCATTGTTGAACACAGCGACGTCCATTTGCTTTTACCATGAACCCCCGTGAGTTTTTTCTGCCTTTCAACACAGGGCTATGTGTATAGATAATCCCATCACGTGGGCAAGAATTGTCATGAACATTTCTTGAACCAGTTGTCTACGGATTGCCAGTAATCTGTGTCGTCGATCATAAAAGATTTCAAAGAAACAATTACTGTGTTACCAATCATTAAAGGTTTAAAAAATTAATTACTGTGTCGTCAATCATCAGAGGTTTCAAAGTATAAATTACTGTGTCACCAATCATCAGAGGTTTCAAATAATAAATTACTGTGTCGTCAATCATCAGAGGTTTACTGTGTCACCACTCACAAAAGGTTTCAAAGAATAAATTACTGTGTCACTAATCATCAGAGGTTTCAAAGGATACATTACTGTGTCACCAATCATCAGAGGTTTCAAAGAATAAATTACTGTGTCACCAATCATCAGAGGTTCCAAAGAATAAATTACTGTGTCACCAATCATCAGAGGTTTAATGTGTCACCAATCATCAGAGGTTTCAAAGAATAAATTACTGTGTCACCAATCATCAGAGGTTTCAAAGGATAAATTACTGTGTCACCAATCATCAGAGGTTTCAAAGAATAAATTACTGTGTCACCAATCATCATAGGTTTCAAAGAATAAATTACTGTGTCACCAATCATCAGAGGTTTCAAAGAAAAAATTACTGTGTCACCAATCATCATAGGTTTCAAAGAATAAATTACTGTGTCACCAATCATCAGAGGTTTCAAAGAACCTAACAAGAACACACACAAGCTCGTACCAAGGTTGGGTTTAAACTTGATGAGGCCTTGAGCTATATAAAACTCTGAGGCCTCTTCTGTGTTAAATTACTTAAGCTGAGCTAAGAACTTTAAAATGTATACACCTTTTAAATATGAGGATGAAGGAAATATAATGTCGTTTAATTTATAGTTCCAAGACAGAATTTAAAAAAAAATGTCGGTTAACTAATAAACATTCTATTAAATAAACATCGTAATAGCTCTAATAAACAGAGGAATTTACGTATGTGGGAGCAATTTTCACATCCGACGGAAAACTGGACAGAGAGGTAGGAATAAACTCAAAGGTAGCAAGTACAGCAGGGATCTACCAGTCATCAGTAGAAGTTATCCTCGTCGACAAGTGTTTCGGCCCACGATTTCTCCTAGACACTTTCGGAGGTGGGCCCACCTGAGTTCAGAGAAATTAGATCTAGTTTTGCCAAAGTTAAATAATGGGGCAACTATCTCCCCTGTTGACACACAAACAGATACTCCGGAGTACTAAATTGAATCTTATCATTACTATATTGTTGGCCAACACTATGCTGTCAGTGCCAAACGTGGACTCTTACATCCTCCAATCAACGTAAAATTGTTACAACAGAGATAAAATGCCATAGAAGAGCTGCAGGAGTTTCAAGGAAAAAAAGAATACGAAATCACGAAATCAGACGAAAGCTAGGAATAAAATAAGTCTTACAGGTCATCAAAGAACAACAAATGAAGTGGTTTGGACACCTTACAAGAATGACCTCCTAATATATGTCACAGCGAGCCACACCAAAACGTTACAACGGGTATAGAGCGAGTGGAAGACCTCGGAAAATACGGAGGGATGGCATTAAGAACAGCCTTACAGAAATGAACATCAGTCTTAATAGTGCCCTTGACAGAGCTTATTAACAAATGTTACATCTCTTCCCGACACTTTGATGAGGTACAAAGTGGAATAGAGGAACAAGAGGAAAAACTGACTGACTGACTTTCTACCCCACCAGGACATCACACAAGCGATAAACACCCGATGACACAATGTGCCACGATGTGGGTGAGGATCACCGTGGAGAGGTTCCAGAAATCGCGTTCAGACAAATGGCCATTTTTATGGCCGGGCTATATCGCGGCCCCTGGCAAGAGCCAGAGTAGGGCTTCAAATAACAAAAAATTTCATCCTGAAAAGGACGGAAAGATGAATTAAAATTCAAGAAGAAAAAGAATAGCTATAGTTAAAAAAAAAAAAATTAAATTTGTGTCACGAAACTGTCTTTGTTTTGTGTGTGTGTTTTTGTGTGCATAAAAAGTGTTTCACAAACTCGAACAGAAAGCGCTGCTGAGTACGCAGTCATTTAAACCTCCTATAGTGTATGCGCACCCTAAGATGTTTGAGTCATCTTCTGATGTATGCAGGTGGTTGTAAGGCAAAACAGAAGGCAATAGTCAGTGATATGAAAACACCAATACAAAAGACAAGATGAGTTTCATAAAGTTGCCTTCATAGGTCGCTGGGAATTAGAACATGAAGTAACTTGAAATAGTTTGCTATTGTGTCAAGTTAGAACTGCTGTGTGAAGCTGAAGCAGCAGAAAGATTACACTGAAATAGTTTGCTATTGTGTCAAGTTAGAACTGCTGTGTGAAGCTGAAGCAGCAGAAAGATTACACTGAAATAGTTTGCTATTGTGTCAAGTTAGAACTGCTGTGTGAAGCTGAAGCAGCAGAAAGATTACACTGAAATAGTTTGCTATTGTGTCCAAGTTAGAACTGCTGTGTGAAGCTGAAGCAGCAGAAAGATTACACTGAAATAGTTTGCTATTGTGTCAAGTTAGAACTGCTGTGTGAAGCTGAAGCAGCAGAAAGATTACACTGAAATAGTTTGCTATTGTGTCAAGTTAGAACTGCTGTGTGAAGCTGAAGCAGCAGAAAGATTACACTGAAATAGTTTGCTATTGTGTCAAGTTAGAACTGCTGTGTGAAGCTGAAGCAGCAGAAAGATTACACTGAAATAGTTTGCTATTGTGTCAAGTTAGAACTGCTGTGTGAAGCTGAAGCAGCAGAAAGATTACACTGACGAACAGTAAACTACTGACATTCATTAACTGGTTCCTGTGCATAATAAGGGAAAAGAGCGTTGCGCGTTAAAAAAAAAAAAACCCGCCAATGTATAGCTTTACAAAAGAACTTAACAAATTCCAGTGATTTAAGAAGTGACATAAAGACGGTAGCGTTGGCTAGGACGCAATTTAGTTATCCTGGTAGTAATAAAATTATATCATTTAAAGTGAATAGGGAAAAAAACAATGCCAGAGAGTAGTTAACTAGATAACAAGGGGTAGCATCAGTACGAAAGGCTTATCCCGCTGCTAACAAGGGAGATAAAGATAATGTGGGCTTGTCCTGAACACTGTGCCGTCAAATCTTTACCCAGATGACCCAGATGATCCGGGGGAGGGGAAAGTAAGCCAAAGAAATGAACGTAGACTACATTCGGACGTAGAAGATATTAGGAAACTGACATTACCAAAATAAATTAAGGAGGATATGCTGAGCTTCCAGCCTTGATAAATGAGAGGACCTAAGCTCAATGAAGGAATAAATTCTATAAGTTACTTAGTTGCGTATCCTTTACAGGACGTTGCAGAACCAACCCCAGAAATCTTCGGTTGTTGTCTTTTTTCTAGGCAAATTATACGTTCAATACTAAAAGTGAGTACACAGTACTTTTTTCATAGGGGAATTTCACAATTCCGTCGTGCGAAATCAAACCCATTGTCTTTGGACAAGTAAACAAGTTCGTTTTACCCACTTTTGTCACCCCATCTCGTTCGGCTGCGTGATTTCCTAGCGGTTCCTACTGGCTGTCCGATGTTGTAGGGGTGTCATGAGTTGCCTGTTTTAAACATTTTAAGCACATCCACCACAGACGACATTCACTGCCAACGAGCGAAGAAATACAAGACAGAAGAAAGGGGTTTCATAAAATCTCTTCAACATAGAACAACAAGTCCATTAGCCGTGGGGCTACCCTCGCTTTTTGCTCCTATGTAAACGAATATGGTATACTATCGTTAACACTTGTTACCTATTTGTTAACTATTTTTATATCATTTTGTGTCATTTAGCTTAGGACACACATCGTTTATCGGAAGAGCCGCCATAGTTTCCGCCATTATTGCTAACTACCCAGATAAACTTCCTGTCTGTAATGTGAACGGACTTCCGGATGTAACCAAGATGGCTGCGAGTTCTCGTTTGAAAACACTCTTGTCAAGATGAGAGGCAGAGTGAAGAATGGCTTACAGGTCTGCTGGACTTTAAGACACAAAAACTGTCTAGTGTTTTGGCACACGGCAGTCTTAACTGAAGGGATCTTGTTCGCAACTACTAGCGCAGATGTCAAGCCTAATGAGTCATTCTTGACACGCTCTCGATAATTTTTTTCTCCTCACTTCATTTTTATTTTGTCAGACTTAACAGAAAAGAAGACAATTGGATAACTACGACGACAAAGGGGGTAATAAATCTGCTACTGATCCTTCAACAAATGATAAAAACTGGCGCCAAGTCTTCTCAAACATCTTCAGTATAAGCTCGGATTGCGGCTGACCACATCGGCGAGCGAGTCGCTCGTTGGTTTGTCGGTAGACGACTTCGTCGCCTGTCGGGACAGTATTTTGGTCCTTTGATCGCATTGACTGCACGAGTCCTTTTTAGGGTTCTACTGTAGTACCGGACGTTAATGATGTTGGTGTCATTTGGGGTGTGTGCGTATATGTGTGCGTGTGTGCGTGCGTGCGCGCGCCCCCGCGCGCGCGTGTGTGTATAAAGGACATAAGGGGCGAGAGGAAAGGAAACCACGGGCTTTAGGCCATGTGAACGCCTTCATCTCTAACTCCTTTTGAAATCTGGAAGCTCAGGTCACATGAAGCACACCCTCTCCTCCCTCCCCGCAATAAATTTTACCTGACGCTAAGTAACCACAACCCACCCACCCCCAAACACACACACACACACAACACAACACACACACACACACTTTAGCCATGTATAGAGGTTCATCTAAAAAAGTATGTATTTATACATTTCATAGTATTGTGAATGTATTACTGTATTTACCCTTTGACAGATTATAGTATCATTTTATTATCTTAAACTAGGGTTATGCTTTTCGAGCACATTTGACCACAAAAAATAAATGTACACAGTGGGGTGGGCTGAGAAAAAAAAAAGGGGGGGGGGGGTGAATGTTTTCTCTGTATCGACGCTGATGAGTCAGATCAAAGACAAAACCGTGAGTGAGGAACCTGATACAGCTCCACATATTTACTCACGCCCCTTGTACGTTGCCGAGGTATTCGTGTCCTGAAGACTGACATGGAACAAATGTTGGATATTTGACAAGTACTTCAGAAAATTATCCGGACGTGGACGTAAATATTTACGAAACTCGTGGAGCGATCAGTTCCCAAGAATTTTTATTGAAACCATAACACGGTTGTCGGCGTCTGTGGCTCAGTCGTTGCAAACGAGCTTCGTAACGCTAGAGTGTCATGATCGATCCCAGCTGTGGGGCTTGCGCCTTGCGGTGGTTTCGATGGTGGTATTGAGAAGCCGACCATCCAGAAGCAATGGCAAACTACTGGACGTGAATTTGCCTCGAAAAACTACAACAGTAAAAAACGCTGGGGTTGGTTTTGCAATGTCCTGTAAAGGATAGGCAACTAAGTGACATAACACGGTATGGGAGCCGTGGACTGATCGATCAGATACCTGCAGACACCTACAGTCCTGATATTTAAACAATTTCTAAACAATCTAAAGGGCAGCCGACTCAGACACCGTTCACCCTCTAAAGAAGGGAGCTGCGTGGTCTCGAGGCATGGTGTCCGACACGAGTGCTAAAGGTTCCGCGTTCAATCCCCGGTAAAGTCTGAGGGTTTTTTCAGGTGGACTTGGACTTCTAGTAATTCCCACTGGTCTCTGGGTAGTGAGATGGGACGCAAATGCGCATTGTTGGGCACGTAAAAAAAAAATCCCCTGGCAGTTGGAGATCGAAAAAAGTAGCCTAACGGCGCTGCCTGAGCACAATTTGGAGTTAAAAATCTACTCAAAGTATGTCAGGATCCTCGTTGGTGCTACAGAGCCTGTGCACCGTGCTGAGCATCTTCGGACTCAGACTTAAGTTAGAAGAAGAATTGAACTCTTATGGTTTACTATCAGTGCCCTGATCTTGACCCGTTCTTCAAAACAACGTAAAACAAAACAAAAACCTCTAAAAAGTTCGATTAGGGGACAAGTAACGGCCACATCATCCCCGTGTCAATGACAGGCCTATGGGCGTAAGGACATCCCGACCTCCATCAATGTTTGTTTGATGTCGGTGATTCTGCTTGTGGCTGGCAGGCTGTCTATCTCTGGCTGTCTGCCTGTCTGTCTGTGTATGTGTCTATAGACGTGTGTGTATGTCTGTCTGTGTATCGACGTGTGTGTCTGTCTGTCTGTGTATGTGTCCATAGTCGTGTATGTCTGTCTGTCTGTGTATGTGTCCATAGACGTGTGTGTCTGTCTGTCTGTGTATGTGTCCACAGACGTGTGTGTCTGTCTGTCTGTGTATGTGTTCACAGACGTGTGTGTCTGTCTGTCTGTGTATGTGTCCATAGACGTGTGTGTGTCTGTCTGTCTGTGTGTGTCCATAGACGTGTGTATATATCTACCTGTTTATGTGTCTATAGACGTGTGTGAAAAACTGCCTGTGTATGAGTCGATAGACGTGTGTGTTTATCTACCTGTGTATGTGTCTTTACACGTGTGTGCATATCTACCGGTGTATGTGTCCATAGACGTGTGTGTATATTTACCTGTGTATGTGTTCATAGACGTGTGTGTCTGTCTGTCTGTGTGTGTTCATAGACGTGTGTGTCTGCCTGTCTGTGTATGTGTCCATAGACGTGTGTCTGTCTGCCTGTGTATGTGTCTATAGACGTGTGTGTATGTCTGTGTATGTGTCCATAGACGTGTGTATGACTGTCTGTGTATGTGTCCATAGACGTGTGTCTGTCTGCCTGTGTATGTGTCTATAGACGTGTGTGTATGTCTGTGTATGTGTCCACAGACGTGTGTGTATGTCTGTGTATGTGTCCATAGACGTGTGTGTATGTCTGTGTATGTGTCCATAGACGTGTGTGTATGTCTGTGTATGTGTCTATAGACGTGTGTGTATGTCTGTGTATGTGTCCATAGACGTGTGTATGACTGCCTGTGTATGTGTCTATAGACGTGTGTATGACTGTCTGTGTATATGTCTATAGAAATGACTGCCATGTGTCTATATGCGTGTGTATGACTGTCTGTGTATGTGTCTATAGACGTCCATGTCTGTGTATGTTGTCCACAGACGTGTGTATGACTGCCTGTGTATGTGTCTATAGACGTGTGTATGACTGCCTGTGTATGTGTCTATAGACGTGTGTGTATTACTGCCTGTGTATGTGTCTATAGACGTGTGTGTATGTCTGTGTATGTGTCCATAGACGTGTGTATGACTGTCTGTGTATGTGTCTATAGACGTGTGTGTATGTCTGTGTATGTGTCCATAGACGTGTGTATGACTGTCTGTGTATGTGTCTATAGACGTGTGTATGACTGCCTGTGTATGTGTCCATAGACGTGTGTATGACTGTCTGTGTATGTGTCTATAGACGTGTGTATGACTGTCTGTGTATGTGTCTATAGACGTGTGTATGACTGTCTGTGTATGTGTCCATAGACGTGTGTATGACTGCCTGTGTATGTGTCTATAGACGTGTGTATGACTGTCTGTGTATGTGTCCATAGACGTGTGTATGACTGCCTGTGTATGTGTCTATAGACGTGTGTATGACTGTCTGTGTATGTGTCCATAGACGTGTGTATGACTGTCTGTGTATGTGTCCATAGACGTGTGTGTCTGTGTATGTGTCCATAGACGTGTGTGTCTGTGTATGTGTCCATAGACGTGTGTGTATGTCTGTGTATGTGTCCATAGACGTGTGTGTCTGTGTATGTGTCCACAGACGTGTGTGTCTGTGTATGTGTCTATAGACGTGTGTATGACTGCCTGTGTATGTGTCCATAGACGTGTGTGTCTGTGTATGTGTCTATAGACGTGTGTGTTTATCTACCTGTGTATGTGTCTATAGACGTGTGTATATGTCTACTTGTGTATGTGTCTATAGACGTGTGTGTATGTCTACTTGTGTATGTGTCCATAGACGTGTGTGTCTGTGTATGTGTCCATAGACGTGTGTGTCTGTGTATGTGTCTATAGACGTGTGTGTATATCTACCTGTGTATGTGTCTATAGACGTGTGTGTATGTCTACTTGTGTATGTGTCTATAGACGTGTGTGTATGTCTACTTGTGTATGTGTCCATAGACGTGTGTGTCTGTGTGTGCAGTGTGGTCTGTGTATGTGTCCATAGACGTGTGTGTATGTCTGTGTATGTGTCCATAGACGTGTGTGTCTGTGTATGTGTCCATAGACGTGTGTGTCTGTGTATGTGTCCATAGACGTGTGTGTCTGTGTATGTGTCTATAGACGTGTGTGTTTATCTACCTGTGTATGTGTCCATAGACGTGTGTGTCTGTGTATGTGTCTATAGACGTGTGTGTATATCTACCTGTGTATGTGTCTATAGACGTGTGTGTATGTCTACTTGTGTATGTGTCCATAGACGTGTGTGTCTGTGTATGTGTCCATAGACGTGTGTGTCTGTGTATGTGTCTATAGACGTGTGTGTATGTCTACTTGTGTATGTGTCCATAGACGTGTGTGTCTGTGTATGTGTCCATAGACGTGTGTATGACTGCCTGTGTATGTGTCCATAGTCGTGTGTATGACTGCCTGGGTATGTATCTAACTGTGTGTGTGTGTGTGTGTGTGTGTGTGCGTACATGGTAAGTGTGGATGCGTGTGCGTCAGTCATTTTAAGTCTAACCCTGTGTGATGTTAAAAAGCCAGCTATAATATATATTGCTGCTTACAAATCTCTTGAATAAATAGGCACAATTATTACACCACATTTATTTCGAAAAACTCAGACGTTGCCTCATGTATGTGATCTATATTCCAGATCTCGACTGTGAATGTTCTGAGGTCAACCCAGACCTTGTACATGGCTATTAGATAACGACTCCTCTTCCTTCCAGTTTCTCAGAAACGAAAGGCCGCAAGAAAAGGGTGTAGTCATTCCATCTGCATAATTTGATACTAAATGTAAGTGGACTTGATGCATTCCGCTCCAGCGAAGCTACGTAGATGTGATGATAATCTGGTTTTGGGGTATACTGGGAATTGGGGTGACAAGCCACTGGGTTACAAGCATATCATCGCATTGAAATAGCTATGGCTTACAAACACAGTGTCGCAGTAAGGTGCCAATTTACAAAACAGTGTCGCAGTAAGGTGCTAATTTACAAACACAGTGTCGCAGTAAGGTGCTAATTTACAAACACAGTGTCGCAGTAAGGTGCTGGTTTACAAACACGGTGTCGCAGTTAGGTGCTAATTTACAACACAGTGTCGCAGTAAGGCTGCTAATTTACAAACACAGTGTCGCAGTAAGGTGCTAATTTACAAAACACAGTGTCGCAGTAAGGCTGCTGATTTACAAACACAGTGTCGCAGTAAGGCTGCTAATTTACAAACACAGTGTCGCAGTAAGGCTGCTAATTTACAAACACAGTGTCGCAGTAAGGTGCTGATTTACAAACACAGTGTCACAACGAAACAGCACTGGGATTTCTATAATTGCAGTGAAATAGCGATATCTTAATAACACTTTATCGCAGAGAAAGGAAGTCGCCGTGTCGGAGCGGCAAGACTATCGCCTGCGGATCGGAAAGTCGTGAGTTCGCTCTCTGGCGGACACACTTTTGTTTAAAAAATAACCCTAGCTACCAGGTTAACCCGGCCTTGAGTGGGTACCGTGTGCAGTCACGGGAAGAAAAGGCAGCAAGTGTGATGCTGACCACATCACCCACCTTGTGCCAATTGGTCTTTATATAAAATATGGGTCTAGCCCTGTATGTTCTATACGCCTGAAGCCAATTGGTCTATAAAATATAGGTCTATGGTCTAGCCCCGTATGGGTCTAGCCCTGTGTTCTATACGCCTGAAGCCAATTGGTCTATAAAATATGAAGCCATTGGTCTAGCCCTGTATGTTCTATACGCCTGAAGCCAATTGGTCTATAAAATATGGGTCTAGCCCTGTATGTTCTATACGCCTGAAGCCAATTGGTCTATAAAATATGGGTCTAGCCCTGTATGTTCTATACGCCTGAAGCCAATTGGTCTATAAAATATAGGTCTAGCCCTGTATGTTCTATACGCCTGAAGCCAATTGGTCTATAAAATATAGGTCTAGCCCTGTATGTTCTATACGCCTGAAGCCAATTGGTAAATATGGTTAGCCTGTATGTTCTATCGCCTGTTGATCTATATAATATAGGTCTAGCCCTGTATGTTCTATACGCCTGACGCCAATTGGTCTATAACAGTATAAGGTCTAGCCCTTTATGTTCTATACGCCTGAAGCCCAGTTGCTCTATAAAACTATGGGATCTAGCCCTGTCTGTTCTATCCGCCCTGAATCCCATTGGTCTATAAAATATGGGTCTAGCACCTGTTAAGTTTCTATACGCCTGAAGCCCAATTTGGTCTATAAAATATGGTCCTATGCCTCGTTGTTCTATACGCCTGAAGACAATTGGGTTATTCAAATATAAGTCTAGTATTTGTATGTTTTCCATACCATCGAGCCAAGGTCATAAGGGTCTAGCCTGTATGTTTCTATACGCCTGAAGCCAATGGTCTACAAAAATAAGTCTACCAGTATGTTTATACGCCGAAGGCCAATGGGTCTATAAAATAAGTCCAGCCCTGTATGTTTCCTATACGCCTGAAGCAAATTGGGCTATAAAAAGGGCCCGCCCTGTATGTTCCAAAACGCCTGAACCAATTTGGGCTAAAAATAAAGCTAGCCCTGTTGTTCCATACGCCTGAAGCCCCAAGGGGCTAAAAAATAAGTCAGCCTTTTATTTTTTCTATACCCGAAGCCCAATTTGGGTTTTAAAATTAAGTTAGCCTTTTAGGTTTTTATACCCCCGAAGCCCAAGGGGGCCCAAAAAAAAATATGGGTCTAGCCTTTTATTTTCATACGCCTGGGAAACCAAAGTGTAAAAAAATAGGGGTCTAGGGTTTTAGGGTTTTATACGCCCGAAGCCAAAGGTCTAAAAAATATGGGTCTCCTTTTATGTTTTATAGCCTGAAACCCAAACGGTCTATAAAAAATTTAAATCTAGCCTGATGTTCTATACGCCTTTAAGGGCCAAATTGGTTATAAAAAAGGGGGAAACCTTTTTATTCATACGCCTGAAGCCAATTTGGGCTTAAAAAATGGGTCAACCTTGTAATTTTTTTAGGTTTAAAAAAATTGGTCTATAAAAATAGGGTTTTAGCCTTTTATTTTTTTTTCATTTCCCCCCTGAAAACCCAATTGGGCTATAAAATAAGATCTTTGTTGGGGGGGGGTTTTAACCTGAAAACCAATTGGTCTATAAAAATGGGGCAGCCTTGTAGTCTTAAAGCCGGGAAACCCAATTTGGGCTATAAAAATAGATCTAGCTTTTATGTTTATACGCCTGAAGCCAATTTGGGCTAAAAATATAGAAAATTTGCCCCGGGAGGGTTTTATACGCCTGAAGCCAATTTGGGCTATAAAATAAGGTCAGCTTTTTATGTTCTATACGCCTGAAGGGTGGGAAAAAAGGGGCCTTTGTTTTTACTTTTTTTGAAATCCAAAGAAAGAGCATGGTTTTCAAAAGAGATCGCAGGGTTTAGGTCCCCCGGTTACAAAAAAAAGTACGCAGTCGGGGGGGCAGTGGTTTTTCCCAAAAACAGTAAACGCAGTTGAGGTCACTGGTTTTACAAACAAGTTTTCGCAGTCGGGGGGGGCAAAGGTTTTCAAAAAGTATCGCAGTTTGGGGGCAGGGGGACAAACCAAAAGTATCCCAGTTTTTGAGGGCCCCTGGTTACAAACACTATGCAGTTGAGGGGAATAGTTTACAAAAACCCGTTCGCAAAATCTGAGGTTTAATGGTTTACAAACCCCAGTATCGCAGTTGAGTCATGGTTTCCCAAAAACAGTAATTTTCCAGTTT
>CAJHNH020008090.1:0-227500 GCA_905116865.2 Candidula unifasciata
TTTTCACCTTCGTTTGTTTTCAAGCAGCTACTTGCTGTATATTTTCTAAAAACCTGTCAGTTTTTGTATTCTTTTTTTTTCCTGTCTTGTGTGTTCTCTCTATATTCCTCAATTTCTTTGCACCGACCTATTTAGCGAAACTTCTTTTGTTGCATTACAATTGCGTACGATCTGGCTATGTATTTTTTATGTTCATAATCCTGGATGGTGGGTAAGAAGGTAGTTGTACCCCACCAGGACATCACACAAGCGATAAACACCCGGTGACACAAAGGGCCACCATGCGGATGAGGATCACCCGTGGAGAGGTCCCAGAAACCCCTTTCAGCCGTTACGGCCATATCTATGACAAGGCCAGATTTATTCAGGGCCCCCGGACAAAATCCAGGGTGGGGCTTTAAATAACAAAACATTGCATTCCACATGGGGACGACTTTTATAATAATCTTGGTTGTGTTTGTTTATCCTTATAATTTCCATCAGATGTAAAATTTCCTGTGTCATCCATTTTTTACTTTGCTGTCTTTTTTCCTTGCAGTAGTGTTTCTCTTGATGTTTCTTGTAATGATTCTTTTAGCATGTACCATTGTACATCTATACTGCTTAATGTTATTGAGATTACATAATTGCTCTTCTCTGAAGAACTTAACAATAAATGCAATAATGAGATCACAGTCGTTGCTAAAGGACATGACAGTGCTGCACCAGTTGAAAACCGCCGTAAAAGCTTTGTACCAAACAGAGCAGAATAAACAAAAAATCGGTACTGCAACAATATAATGGACAAAGAATTTTTTATCAGATCAAATATAAGGTAAACCAGTTTATATATATATATTTATGTGTGTGTGTGTGTGTGTGTGTGTGTGTGTGTATTTATTTAGAGACATTTTAACGCTATTTTAACTCAAAATTAAAAATATGTTACCTTTTGGTATGTTTTTTGGACCCGCCCCCCCCCCCCCCACTCACCCCCGTCCCCGCCCATAAATGTAATTATGGCAGCCCTAATTTCAACACTACAGCATGTCACAAGAATTGCTATTCATTGTTAATGGAATCAGCAGTCACGACAAACCTAAAGGTGCACATGCATTACTGCATAAGTCACTTCAGTGGCAACCAGTCCCTCGGCATTTTCTTATTAAGCATTTTACAACACACATCTTTGGTAGCACAGACAATTAGGAGTCACGATGATATTATTAGTTCACAGTGTGGCACCATGCGGACAACACTGTAGCTGCCCGACGAAACACATATCGGGTGTTTCAATCGGGGCAGAATCCCGTATTACTTTCAAAACTCGGGCACTAACAAAGACATAGCAACGAAATTTGAAGTGGACTTACCTCCGTTCATGCGAGGGTCAGGTGACATCATAATAGTTAAGTGCTGAAATCGGCCACCATTGGCGTCCATGCAGAATTGAACGCAGCGTTCCGTGTTGTGAAAGTCCATCTCAAGTACGTCAGATGTTACTGCTTGAATGGCTACACTGATATTTGCTTTCAAAGCCTTTATAGTTCGTGATCATTCCCACCATCTCTAATGATGTCATCCAAATTTGCATGTACGCAGGTAAGTCTACTCCAAATTTCTTTGCCATATCTTTATTAGTGTCCGAGTTTGAACGAAATACTGGGTTCTGCCATGAGTAAAACACCGGATGTATTTTCCTTCGCCCAGCTACTCTGTTGTGCGCATAGTGCGAAATTGTCAGCTGTGAATATCATCAATTGTCTGTGCTACAGAAACTAATCACTGGCATTAAAAAGGCTAATGTCTGCAGTGGTTGGGGCATATGAAGAGAATAACAAATAACTTAAAGGCAGTAATTGCATACGCAGAAGAGATAAATGGGAGGAGTAGACTGCTAGGCAGACCAAGACAATTGTGGTAAAATTATATATATATTATATATATATATATAATATATATATATATATATATATATATATATATTTATAAATATATATGTATTATATATATATATATACATATAGATATATATTATATATATATATATATATATATATATACATATATGTATACATATACCATATATATATACATACATATATTCGCCGACCTACAAACTCTTGGAGTTAACAATGGATGAATGAAGGCGAGTGGTATCTGCAGAAAAAAAAAAAACCAAGAGCTCGAGATGTTAGAGAAGATAACGATAAGAAACTGTTACCTGAAACCCATCATTCTGCAGATAACAGCAGCATCTTGATCCTTCCAGTTATCATTACAGACTCGGTATCGTTCTTTGTTGATGACAACTTCCACAATGCCCTCACTTTTATCGCTGCCTCCTACAAACCCCACTGTGACATTTGCTGCGGGATTTAAAATGTCTGGCATAAAACAGTTTTACAACTTTTCTTGCGATTAACTTAGTGACTCTGACCCTCTTCTAGTAAATTCGGCTCACAATCTTCGAGTACAATTGTTCCATTTTCTAGCCTAACTGATGAATGAAATGGCCGCTCTAGTTGCATTCGAAGAATAGAACGAGAGTAGCACTGTGGAAGAGACTGGAATCTTACCACGTAATATTTTCCAGGAAAATTGTGAGTGCACTGCAGCCAGTCTTCATCGTAGAGCGGCACCCCTCCCCCCCTTCCCCACCCCACCCCGCTAACTCATTCAGTACCTCACTACTAAAAATAGCTGGCAGATGTCTATCTTTTATGACTATAGTGTTATTGTGTGCTACATAGGAGCACGACAATCAAAGCCTGTGGCGAGTGCCAGTGTCTTCTTCTTCTTCTTCTTGTTCTGCGTACATCCGAAGAAGTTTTGTTGCGACTGTTTGCAATTTGGCTGAGATATTTGCGCCTTTCGGCCGATACATCCAACTTATGCAGACATTTCTTGCCCAGCTCACCTTCCTGGTGATTGCGAGTGTAATTAGCAAGATCCGTTGGCGGTAATAAAAGCTTTCTACGGATAGCATTTCTTCTCAGGACTAGTGTTGCTATCAGATCTATTTATCTTTCTTCTTCTCAGACGTCCATCTATTAACCCATCTTCAATCACTGTATTATTTATGCCTATCCCTTTTATGGTGTTACGCTACCATTGAGCATTATGCTTTTGCGAAACACCTCAGTACCTGTATCGTTCATGGCCTGCTTGAACACATTTTCCAGCCTGTACAATCGTAATAGAGGTCGACCTCGACATCCTCTACCCATTTGTAATTGACTTCAGAGGATGTCCTTAGAGTATCTTAACATCATGTCTCCTCTACGAACGGCTTGATCATATAAGCATTTGAAAACTAAACACCGAGAAACGATTGTAATACCTTATATTTCGTTTCCAATATCTCAATGTTTATGGTCTTGTCTTGTCTCTCAATGCCATTTATTTTTCTTGGGCATCGCACGTGAAAACGATTTAGCCCTTTCTCCTGGTACGAATAAATCGACAATTTTCCCTTTTTTTTTCGGGTCGGTCTCCCAAATGCCCAGCCTGGCCGCCCGACTACCCGAAGGATATTACGTCATTAATCCAGACTGAACGGGGAAACCGTCCGGCAGATTTTTTTAGATGGCTTTGCCGTTTGGGTCTCACCTGTGATTTGGTTATGACCGATCCCGTTTTTTTTTCCAGCCCCAGTGCAGCAGAGCTACACTTTGATCTTAGCCAGAAGGGCGAAATATGTTTCCTAATGTAAAAAAAAAAAAAAATGACGAGAACACACTTGATATTCCAAGCAAAGTTTTCTTATAGGAAATTTGAATAACGAGGACACAGACAACATGTTGCATAATTGATTATCAGGCATATTCCGATGTGCCTTCTCAGGTACATTATTAGTACAGGGCTATATGGCCACATAGGGAGTCGCCGTGGCGGAGCGGCTAGACGCTCACAGCGGATCGGAAGGTCGTGGGTTCGCTCTCTGGAGAAGCCAGACTTTTTTTTTAAATGACCTTGGCTC
Organism: Candidula unifasciata; assembly: GCA_905116865.2. Taxonomy (NCBI): domain Eukaryota; kingdom Metazoa; phylum Mollusca; class Gastropoda; order Stylommatophora; family Geomitridae; genus Candidula; species Candidula unifasciata. The sequence continues at coordinate 3,962 of CAJHNH020008090.1, forward strand.
CCAGGTGGACCCAGCCTTGAGTGGGTACCGGGTGCAGTCCCGGAAAGTAGAGGTGGCCGGCGTGAGGCTGACCACAGCACCCAACTTGTGCCGATTGGTCTAAAAATTATAGGGCTAGCCCTATATGCCCTAAACGCCTAAAGGCTTAGAAAAGGGCTTTTACTATACCTACATCATCATATAATGAAGCACACAAAACTGAATTAATTCTATTGAACTACACATACACATGGTCTCTCTCGATACATTTGTCTAATCGCCAGAAGTTTACAATAGTCACGTGACTTACCCGGTTAACTTCAAATTTATAGCGAATTCCTTCTGTTTACATAAGGGTGGATTGTTCAATTTTTTTTTTTTTTTTTTTTTTTTTAAATAAATCACCATTTGCCTATACGGTGTGTGCCACATAAAACAAAAGACAGCATCCGTGTCAATTACATGTTCGGGATCAAGCAAACGACGAAATATAGAAGAGTTAGGTTCTTTCCTCTTGATTAGTTATAATACCATTTGGAAACTCTCTACCGTGCATGGAACCTTTTGAATGTAGGTTCTGCCATTCTGTTTTCACATCAACTTTCCATTCGACAAATGGAAGTCAACTTTCACTTACATATCAATCGATAAATAAAATGGATTGGCGTGCAGAGACACTAGTTCTTTAACAGGCGGGGTTGGGCTGAAAGTTGCATTGTTTCTCACCCCTGGGACAGAGGACAAGAATTTTTGGACAATTGCTGTTTTTAGACATCATCATCATGTAGCAGGACCTTTGCAGAACGTCGCTCTCATCACAGTCTGCCTGAAAGAAACTCGGTCTCTCGCCATTTATCCTGCCTCATGCACTTTCACACTCAAGGAGTCACTTATATCCTGTGCCATCTTCGTGTTGGTCGGCCCCTGCCCCTTCTTCCTGGTACCATGCCTTCTGCTATAATTTTTTCCAATCCGTTGTGGCGCTTGATATGACCGAAATATTTCAGCTTTCGTGAAAGGATGCTGTTTATTAGCCAATCTTATTTATGTTCAGATCTTTTAAGATGTCAATATTTCTCATCTTCTTTGTCCAAGATATTCTGAGAATCTTTCTATAGCATTTCATCTCAAAAGCCCCTATTCTCTTTCTTAAGGACTGAGAGATAGTCCACGACTCACATCCGTATGTAGCCACAGGGAAGATGCATGCTCTCAAAATTATAATTTTGATCTCCTTGCTGATGCTTAACCATAGGCTTTTAAGGCTGTTCAATCTTTGCATTGCTTTGGCCATTCTCCTTTTAATTTATATTCAACAGTCTCCATTTTTCTTTATTATAGAGCCTAGATATTGAAAGTGTGTGACATTTTTAATTTCTTTATCATTTACTGTTATTTTTGGGTGGCAGCCAGTTTTATCTATGGACACCATTTTCGTTTTCATTAAATTCAAAAACAGATTTTGATCTTCACTATGCTTTTGGACAGCCAATATTTAATTTTCTATTCCCCTTACACTGTTTGAAAGGAGGACTGTGTCATCTGCGTAGCGGAGTTCCGTATTAGAGTTGCCACCAATTTTGAGCGGATCATAACTGTCACAAGTCTTGTCATGTTTGACATTTCTCATTATATTTTCTGCTTAAATATTGAAAAGGTATGGTGAAAGAATGCACCTCCGCCTCACCCCCTTTTGCACTTCGAACCAATTTGATGTTTCACCAGCTGCTCTGGTGGCTGCTTGTTGTTCATGATAAAGATTTTTAATTCAATGCACTAAATGCGCTGGAAACCCCATACTTTTCATAATAGTCCACAGTTTGTGGTGTTGGACACAATCAAATGCTTTGCTATAATCAATAAAACAAGCATGCAGATCTACGTTGTATTCTCTGCATTTTTCAAAAATTGTTCTCAAATTAAAGATGTGATCCCTAGTTCTACCCTCTCTGAATCCCGCTTATCTAGCTCATATTGTAATTTCCCTTCGATCCTTTTCATGTTTTAAGGCAGGTTCCGAAAATGTCGTGACATAACGTCGTCCTCTTGATAAGTGAATTGAATAAATACTTATAGTTTCAACATTGTAATTTCGTTTGGGGTATTCATGTGGGCTACCCATTTAGAAGTAGAATTATCTTAGATGTTTTATTTTCGGCTGTCAATACATCTTCAGCGCCAATCTTTATGGATAAAGTAAAATTAATTCATATATGTAATGCTTCTTTTTTAATTGATGTAACTTTGTAGTAATGCACCCTACGAGAGGTAGTGAAATATGCATTGTAATAAATTGTACAATGTATTTTTGTGTGTTCACATTATATAAAGGCGTAAACCTTAATGCTCATGAGCTTTGGTTTTAACGTTGATCTTTTTGTCCTCATTTATGGAGCGAAATGCTGGAAAATGACCAAAAAGGATGCACACAAGCTGTCCGCCTTCCACCACACATGTCTACACAGAGTTATCAAAATTTTCTGGCCTGATAGAATCTCAAACACTAAACTACAAGTCACAAACCAAGAAACTTTGGACAGTATGATAACCAAGAGGAGATGGAAATGGCTTAACCACGTTATGAGAATGAATCCTGATATACCTGCCCAAACAGCTCTCACATGGACACCAGAGGCGCCCAAAAACAACATGGAGGTGAATGATGGAAAGTGACCTGAGTGCGGCATCCTTGACATGGAAAACTGCACTGAAGATTGCACAGGACAGGAAAGCATAAAAAGACCTCTCTGAAGCCTCATGTGCCACTAGGCATAACAAGAACTGATGATGCTGATTTTTGTCCTCTCAAAAGGTTTGTGTAAATCTCTCGTTGTTATTGCGCCCTTATCAATCCTGATTTAAATGTCCTTGTCCTGTGGTGATTTATTACTGACTGAAGATTCCGGGTAAACAAATTAGTCAACTGTCTCAAGCGCTTTGCCATCAAATAACATCTTACACCACAATCTCTGTGTTCTGTGTGCTGATTGTCAGTTCAAATTCACAGCAAGCATCAACGAATGCAGATAGTAAACATTGCAGATCCCTCATCGAGTGGGTTGTAACTGCAGTTTACCTGCCAAGATCAACTCTCTGATAAGTACTTTCCTAACCCTGGTCTAACACCCCCCCCCCCCCCTGTTCATCATATACTGACTCCAAACGTGCTAAATACAATAAAAGCAGGCTTTTTTGACACTTTTAGATGTATTAGGCATATAATGCTATAACTATATGTTATAGACCCATCACCACCCAGTGGATGAGATGGTCACCTTCACACCAGCCGCCGGTACTTTCCAAGACTTTAACTGTTACTTATTTAAGGCTAGATCGACCTGGAAGCCAAGGTCGTGCATGAAAAACTAAATCCGACACCACGCGGACTTGACCCACGACCTTCTGATCTGCAGGCGAACGTGTAGCTGCTACACCTGTAAATACAGGCAGCGATAAAAAAACATGTACCTGAGTGTATGCTAGGGGTACTTCTGACGTTGTCTGTGCTAGAACATTCTTTTAGTTGACACACTGCAAACGTTCCCAGCTTATGGTCAACCCAACACCAAGGTTCAGTACTATCATCAGGATTGCGGCAGAAGTTGTGATCTCCTAACCCCTGCAGAAAGGCAAAGAACAAAATGTAAGTAAAAAGAGTCATTACTGTGCTAGGAAGCGCACTGGTTGAGTCCAAGTGTCATTAGACAGACCACGCCATCATTATAACATCGGTAGCCTTTAAATTCACATAATGTTTTCTATGGGTCAATTTTAGTCGGGTCGACCTGAGAGACAAGTACTCTTTCGGTCTCAAACAACATGTGATGTGTGGCTGGCCAAAGCTACCAATTACTGCCTTTTTTTAATACCACTTTTGCAGTGTAGACAGAGGGGTCTTTGAGTCTGAGGATTTACGGCCGCATGGCTAGTGCTGTTGCCTCGAGTGTGCAGGTAGTGATTTTGTTGTTGTTGCCCCGACAGATAAAAATCCCCAGCCTTACCGGGTCTCCCGCTTGATTGCCTAGCTTTCTAACCTTTCGGCCAGCCGTTTGCTAAGAAATCTGGCTTCCCCAGTACAACGCTGTTGAAAGCAATACACTCGTGGTTTCAAACTGGTTTAATACATATATATGCATCTCCAGTAAAACCTTCTGGTGCTCAAGAAGTTAAAAATCAAGTTACATTAAGAGTAGTGCTGACCACTTCGCAAAAGCGGTAACACTAAAAATAAGTAATTTTATAAACGAGCAAACCAGGTTAATATCGACTCTCAAGACAACCAAAAAAAAAACTTCTTGTACTATCCATCTGGCATTGGAGAATATGCCCTTAGCTAACTTATGCCAAACCCATTGAAGACTTGATCATGATCTCCATAGCTCTACCAACGACCTCAAAGGAGACCTATAATTTAGAACCGAATGGTTCAGTTCGAAATCTTACGCAGTCTCCAAACCATTGAAAAAATTAGGTTTATTTTAGTAATAAAAACAACACATCTATTTCAAAACAGCTTCTTTTCTTAGGCTCAGATCTGAAGCTTAGATCTGAAACACAGATCTGGAACAAAATTCTAAAGCACCCTTTCTTATTCTTCTTCAGTGTTCCGAGTCCTTGAGTTTCATTGCTTCAGATATCACCATTCATCAGTCTGGTTGACCTTCTCTTTCCAGCTGGTGACACCACGTGTTTGTAGGTCTGTCTGGACATTATCTCTCCATTATCTTCTTAGTCTTTCTCGTGGTCTACAACCAGTAAGCCCCCTTGTGTATACAGTTAGTACTTTTGTGTCGCCGATAGTATCTTATATTTTGTAGATAATAGTGATATTCCTCTATAATTTTGACACTTATACTTGTCTATTTTCTTTCAAATGGGTATTATTAAAGTCACTTTCTATTCATATGGAAATTTCTCCGTCTTTCAAACTAGTTTTATAAATTCATATATTTGTACATGCAATAATAACCACGTTCTTTTATAAGTTCAGCTACAATTAAGAAGCACCCTGTACGCTTAAAAAAAGAGGCTTGATAATCATAGCCCATGGCGACGGCGAGTGTGACTAGCAAGACCCGCCTGTGTCAAGAAAAGTCTTCCACAATGATAGCATGGGATTTCAGGACCATTGTTGTCAACATGTGAGTATAATCAGTTTCTTTTCAGACGCTCAGCTTTTATCCTTTCTGCAATAATTTCTTCCTTCACTCTCATTCCCTTTCTGATTTGGCCTTTCCACACAACACCGTCCATGGAATTTTGTTCCCATGAGTCCATCTCAATACCTGTATCATTCATATCCCGCTTGCACACATCTTTATACAGTAGTAGAGGTCGGCCTCGACATTTTCTTTCTGTCTTTATTTCCCCATGAAGGATGTACTTAGGGACTCTGCCACTCTCCATTCTCCAGGTGTCACCCAGCCACCTGAGCCTTCGTAGACTGAGCATGGAAAAGAATGTTGTAGTACCTGCTCTTTCCAGTACCTCAGTGTTTGTGATTTTGTGCTGCCACTTAATGCCTAGTATTCTTCTTAGGCATCGCATGTGAAAGCTATTTGCCAAAGCGCACAGATTCCTTTCTTGTGTCTCACGCTCGATAGAAGTTGTTGGGAGAAGAATCCTGTTGCTGTCATTGCCGAGATCCAAGCACTTATTAATGACAGTTCAGAAGAGGCAACTATGCTCTACACTAGCGGTTCTGTTGTACGGAGACACAAGAGTGCATGGGCATTCACAATTAGCTCTACAGGCAGAAAAGCCAGGAATCCAGCCGTGCCTACTAGTAGCATGACAATAAAGGTGAGGGTGGCAACACAAGCTTTCATAGCGAAACTCCACTGTGCGATGTGGGACCTTCTTGGATTCTGCTCCTAACAAGGATAGCGGACTAGATAGAGAAGCCAAAGGTACAGAACGCAAATGCTGTCATCTACCAGTTAGCCCCACTGCTTAGACACCTAAATGTCTCCATTCCAGCAAAGCAGCAAATGATTAAAACATAAATACAGAAAACCACGACACTGGGTTACAACCTGGAAAGAGTGAGAGGATAAAAGAAGAAAGAAGAAGATGCCTCACTTTTCCTGGATAAGTTTCTTGGTTAATTTCATTAGACAGTGACCACTTCTGACATGGCTGTCCTTCTTGAGTGACCGCGACACTACCCCTGTAGGACGATCCATCTCCAGTGTAGCAACCTGTCAAAGTAAACAGTAAAATACGGGGACCTTTTTGACGCCTTCAGGCGCAGTGAGCATATAGGACTACACCTATATTTTATAGACCAATCGGCATTCGATGGGTGACGTGTTCAGGATAACACCGGCCGCCTTTAATTCCCAGGTCCGTACTTGGTACCAACTCAAAAACTGGGTCTACCTGAGAGATAGTCATTTTTCACGACCTTCCGATGCGCAGAAGAGCGTCTAGCCACTTCACCACGGCGGCTCGCATCTGTTAGATTAAACATCCCTGAATAATATCAACCCATCCATGTCTCGCAGTTTTCTTTTTGATGAATTCGTTTCTTTAAAAAAAAACAAAGAACACGACAAAAGATAATGGAACTTCTGCCTTCCCAACCTAACTAACCCCCTCCTAATTGTTTCTACTAATTAAAAAAAAATCACATATCAAAGAAAAGAATTGATCTCAGCTAGCTTAAAAAAAAAGCACTCATTTCCCCCCCCCCCCCCCCCCTCGCCCCGCTCCTCTTCCCCTCTTTTCCAGAGAGAAAAAAATCTTTAAAAAATTTGAGATTTTATATAATTAAGCGAGTAAATTATAATTAGTGTAGCAGCGTTTGAATTTAAAGTCAAAAAAATCAATTTCATTGTACCGGGGTTTTATCCCATATGGCTCGGTCGCTCTCCGCCATAGGCGAAATATAAGAAAATGTGGCACAAAGCACTAACTCCATAGTTCCATAGACAATTTCAAGGGATCTCCATGAAAATCGCAAACGTGAATTGTACAATGCCTCCTTGAACCCAACGCACGACCTTAGGATCACATTGTCATGGTTTTGGGTTCAGACCCGCAGGGAAGTGCACTTATAAAATCTCTTTCTTTTCCAGTTAACACGTTAAAAGTTCACTAGTTAGTTTAGAGAAAGTCTTCATTTTGTTGACTTTCTTTTATACACAACCGAGTGTGGTTTCCTGGCCCCTGGTTTCCTTGACAGATCCACTGTCCCTCTATTGGCATGTCATGTAGTGAAGGTTGTCTAATTTTGGGTATGTCCTTCCAGGTCCGAATGAATCTGTCTGAGACGGGGAGGAACCAGCAGTCTTCATACAGACACGTCAGATCTCTAAAGTAGATGTGCACGGAAAACTCTAGTTCTGGTACAAAACTAGTATTGGACCAACAACCATAATTTTTTGCCAGAATGAACGCAAAAGAGAATAAGAAGAAGAAGAAGAAGAAGAAGAAGAAGAAGAAGAAGAAGAAGAAGAAGAAGAAGAAGAAGAAGAAGAAGAAGAAGAAGAAGAAGAAGAAGAAGAAGAAGAAGAAGAAGAAGAAGAAGAAGAAGAAGAAGAAGAAGAAGAAGAAGAAGAAGAAAGAAGAAGAAGAAGAAGAAGAAGAAGAAGAAGAAGAAGAAGAAAGAAAGAAAGAAGAAGAAGAAGAAGAAGAAGAAGAAGAAGAAGAAGAAGAAGAAGAAGAAGAAGAAGAAGAAGAAGAAGAAGAAGAAGAAGAAGAAGAAGAAGAAGAAGAAGGAGAAGAAGAAGAAGAAGACGAAGAAGAAGAAGAAGAAGAAGAAGAAGAAGAAGAAGAAGAAGAAGAAGAAGAAGAAGAAGAAGAAGAAGAAGAAGAAGAAGAAGAAGAAGAAGAAGAAGAAGAAGAAGAAGAAGAGAAGAAGAAGAAGAAGAAGAAGAAGAAGAAGAAGAAGAAGAAGAAGAAGAAGAAGAAGAAGAAGAAGAAGAAGAAGAAGAAGAAGAAGAAAAAGAAGAAGAAGAAGAAATAGTCGTAGTAGTAGTGGTAAAAGTAATAGTAGTAGTAGTAGTAGTAGCAGCAGCAGCAGCAGCAGCAGCAGCAGCAGCAGCAGCAGCAGCAACAGCAGCAGCAGAAGAAGAAGAAGAAGAAGAAGAAGAAGAAGAAGAAGAAGAAGAAGAAGAAGAAGAAGAAGAAGAAGAAGAAGAAGAAGAAGAAGAAGAAGAAGAAGCAGAAAAAGAAATGGGAAGCTAAAGTAACCTTCAACTGCATACATTACAATTATATTAGTACATTTAACAAATGTCTTACTTTCATTGCTGACACTTTTGTCATTCATAGTCATTTGACAGATGAAATTCATCCCGTAAGAAACCTTACACTTATCTGCTTTCCAGTAGAAATAGTCCACTAGAACTGACGATTTATTGAAAGGGTCTTTATAAACATTGGAGAGCGTCAAGCAGTCATATCCTTTCATTGTTCGTGGTTCTGCTTGTGTTTCGTTATACGACGGCCAACCTAAATCAGTATTTGGAAACGAAACCAGATCTAGTGAATAAACTTACTATGATAAAGAAATAAATTATCCATGTCAATACTGTGCAATACCAGTGCCAAACTTGAAAATTATCAATGACTAACCAACGCAAAGCCTTTCTATAAGATGAGATCTTGGGGAAAGCAGCAAAACTGATCAATTGAAGCCAGTGGGGAAAACACTGCATCAAATTCAATGTAAACCATAATATCAGATGGTTTGGTCATCTTGTTCTAGTTCTGTGTTTTTCTTCAGCATCCATGAGTTGCTTTTTTAGTAGGTCGACAGATTATCCTCAAAGCATACCAAACTATTCAGTTAACAAGAGCTCCAAACCCCTTTTAAGTAAATCCTGTAAATGTTGCAGCTGACGGTACCAGTTGTATGTTAGCCTTTTGGCTTCACGCATAGTGCTCTTGCCTGGCCACAACCATTTTAACTTGCTGTTCTTACCCTCTGATCATGGTCGCAGAATCACAATCACTTGGTTCTAGCAACCATCCTACTTCTCCTAGACCGTTCAGTATATCAGCCTGGTCCATGGCTCTTCCGTCCCTCACAGATGCCTTACCTGCAGCCACGGCCTTCTCTATTTATAGGCCAACTGGGCCAACGAGGATTCCCGTTCTTGTGCAAGAATTGAGTTCCTCTGTGTTAACAGTTTTTATCGAGGAGATGTATACATTAATTAAACTACAGTTTCATGAATTTTCGACATATTTTATTGAACTATACGTCATTTTTAAGGTAAATATGTGTGCTATTTAAATATAACAATAAAGGCTATTTCAGACAAACAAAAATGCTTTTGCTACAGGCAACATGAACATAAACATCAATAACGTGTAGAAATAGACTGAAAGCTATTCCAGCAAAAGTAAAGAAATATCAGTGCTAACTTTGATTCTGAGAGGGTACTGTTGCATCAGAGGAGCCGGGCGGGGGAGGGGGGTTGATATTTGTAGCACATAAAAATACTGCTGTGAAACATACACAAGACTGAAGTCCAGAATTAGATGAACAACCAGAAGTATACAGTCAGTGTTTAAGAAGCAGAAAATTCACAAAAATGAACACAGACTGTACAATTGCAAATATGCATAAGAAGTAGATGAACAACCAGAAGTTTCTGCTAGTGTTTACAGCCAGTGTTCGCGAAGCAGAAAATTCACAAAAAAATGAACACAGACCGTAACACTGCAAATGTGCATAATAAGTAGATGAACAACCAAAAGTTTCTGCCAGTGTTTGTAAAGCAGAAAATTCACAAAAATGAACACAGACCGTACAACTGCAAATGTGCATGAGAAGTAGATGAACAACCAGAAGTTTCTGCCAGTGGTCTTGAGCAGAAAATTTACAAAAATGAACACAGACTGTACAACTGCAAATGTGCATCAGAAGTAGATGAACAACCAGAAGTTTCTGCCAGAGTTTACAGCCAGTATTCGCGAAGCAGAAAATTCACAAAAATAATAATATTATTAGTGTATTTCTACAACATATAATTATACTGTTAGTCAACAATTAGTAAAGAGGCAATGAGTGACTTGCTGCGAGAGGTTAATTAGTAAATAAAATATAGTTTGTATGCACTTACCCAGAGCTCCGAAATATCTTGACACAATTTATTCACAATTTGATTTCTACATTTAAAGTAGAAAAAGAATAAACAGCCAGTTTCCAAAAGTCAAAACTACTGACTAGAAACAGTGACACACACATCATAACACGACTGTCTTCCGTGAATTAAAATTAAAATTAAAATTGCTGTATATCCACTTCACAATATACGCTTGTGGATTTGTAAGACGAATACGTTTAGAACACAGGACTTTGTAAGCATATTAAAATGTCACACAATGCAACATGGAAACGCTTCCAGTAACCTATTTTCGAGGGGACTCCTCCCAAATGTAACGTGATTCAGTTGTCAGGACCAATATAAATAGCTCAAGATGGAACTGCTGCAGCCTATGAGCTTGCGCAGTATCTTCCATTATCTGCGTGTCCTGGCACAGAAATAAAAACTCATCTTTGGCTAGCCCCGACAGCATAAGAGACAAAAATCACTGACTTTATATCCAGATCTTTCTGAGTGTACTCAGTGAGTGCATCTATAAGTGCCAGTCATTACATCATAGTTTGTTTATATCATAAGTTCATTTGCTTTAAGTGTTCGCTTTCAATTTATTTTTATTTCTTATGTAAACAAATAAAACAGGATATAAATGACTCCTTGAGTATGAAAGTACATGAGGCAGGACAACTGACGAGAGACCAAGTTTTTTTTTTTTTTTCAAGCAGATTGTGATGAGAGCGACGTTCTTGAAAGGACCTGCTACATGATGATGATGGTGATATTGAAATTATTTTTCATTCTATTCGTTGCGGAAAGTGGGATATATATAAATATATATATATATATATATATATATATATATATATATATATATATATATATATCTATATATATATATATATATATAGTGTATAAAAGAATCTTCCTGAGTGCATTCAGTCAGTACATCCATATATATACAAATTATTTATATACAAATTATGATGTAATGACTGGCACTTATGGATGTACTGACTGAATGCACTCAGGAAGATTCTTTTATACACTATATATATATATATATATATATATATATATATATATATATATATATATATATATATATACTAATTTACATCATTGTAGCACATTTCTGTCTTTCCATTGTTCCACTGTGGTATTGAAAGTTATGGGAGTCCTCGTCTATAACTACTCAAGGCAGGGATAGAGTTTCTCCTGCACACAGCCTCTGCAGTATTAAAGAGATTACGTGTTGCCCATGCAGCACGATCCTTTCTCTCGGTCTGCATTATTAACTCCGAAGGAAAGGTAACACTAGTTTGCCTGGAATAAAGCATAATACTAAAGCTGTGGATCGTTACAGCAGTGCTCTATCAGAGCTTTCTTTATACACTACATGCCAACCTAGACTAAGGTCCCTGTCTCCGCTGACATTACAGTAAGTTTTCAGGTTGCATTTCCTCTTCCTAGGATAAGGCTAGTATCCTCCGCAATGCGCTTTTACCACCTGAAGCATCTGGCACAAGTGTGATGGCAGGTTTGGTATACGCCCCAATATTCGTGATGCCAATGCAAAGAACAATATGGTAAGATACCAACCAATCCTCATGGCGCCCAGAGGCACATAAGGCAAAGACAAACTGTCGCCACTCAGTTCCATTCTGAGCCATCCTATCTTCAGTTTTGTCCTTCGCGTAGCCTTCAGTTTAGCCTGCAAGTGCCTCTAAGCGGCCTCTTCCTCGCTGTCCTTGTGGTGTCCATTGCATTGCCTGTCTCGGCAATGATAATTGTAAAATATTAGAGAAATTCTACATGATAAATAATAATGAAGAAATATGTAACAGATAGGAGGAATACTTTGCTGAATTGTATATTTATAAAAGCCCATTAAATATTTAGCCACAGGAAGCTATACTAACTTGTGAACCAAATACTGGAGAGACTGATTTTGAAGAAGTATTGTTAAGTCATAAGACTGTTTTAAAAACAGTAAAGCAAATGGTGCTGATGGAATTGCTGCTGAAGTTTTATAAAAGAAGGTGGTCATGCATTACATTTAAAATTATATGATAAAAAGCTAGTGTTGAAGACGGAGAAAGTGGAAAGTGACATTATTATTACCCATTTTTAAGACAGAGACAATTATAAATATGAAAATTATAGAGGAATATCATTATTATCTACAAGCTATAAGATATTTTCGGCGTTTCTGCTATTTAGAAGACATAAAGAGATTACCTAGCGGGTTTTCTGACAGAACAGATCAACAATAGATCAGATATTTTTTTTACGGCAAACAGCAGAATAAAACTTGGAATATAGAAGAGATGTACATAATGTTTTTGTGGATTTTAAAAACGCGAATGATAGTGTGCATAGAAACAGTTTATAGAATGCTAGCAAAAGGAATTTATAATACCAAAGAAGTTAATTGCCATGACCAAACTATAAATGAAAGACACTTTAAAAAACAGTAAAGTAAAGATCCCTTTTCACGCCTTAGGCGCATCAGGTATATGGAAAAAGCGTCCCCTATTTTTACAGATCAATCGGCACTGAATGGGTAATGTGGTCAGCATTACGCCAGCCGTCTTTACTTCCCCAGGACAGCCATCCTGGTACCCATTTTAGGCTGGGTCGACCGGCGACGCCCCACGTAAAATCCACGCAGCCAGCAGTGGGTTTCGATCGCGGTACGTTGGATTACGAGTCGGACTCGCAAGGGTTCAGAAAGCTGAAGAAGAAGACAAAAAGCGATAGCTACAGGAATACTTAAACTGAACAAAGCCGCGTCCACCCATGTTTAATTGGGTGACTGATAAAGCCCTGGGAGGAAAAGGTGACCGGCGTGATGCTGACCACATAACGATTGGTCTATAAAATATAGGTTTAGCTCTACATGCCCAATACACCTGAAAGCGTGAAAAGGGATCCTTTACTTTTACTTTTTGCACCTTAAGACTTTATGAGGCTTTCAACAGCAGAACATCTGCAAGGAAGGTAAGGGGAAGACCAAGTAAGAGATGGATAAATGATAAAGCTAAAACCTGTAGTGAGATTAACAAATCCATCTCCCAAGCGACACAAGAAGCGCAGGACAAATACAGAAAACTACGAAACTGGGTTACAACCTGGTACCCGTGAGACGACAAAAGATGAAGCAGAAGTCATTTAACCTATGGATATGCCCGGAGTACAGTGATTTCGATTACTAAATCAGTAACAAGTTGCCTGAGTATAATAACATTTACATGTGCCTTCTGCACTGCTGTCTTTGGACGTCTAACATGGCTGGGCTCCAATATTTTCCACGGTGCAGCTCTCATACCACTGTCTGAAGCGGGATGGAGTAGTTGAGGCGTAATAAAGTATCCGCTGGGTAATTCGCTAAACATATTCCATAACATCTAATTAATAGAGCTACCAGAGGAATTCAGGCGCTTAGATAAAAACAAAACACATTTTAAAAAGCCCACATCATCATCATCATCATATTATTATTATTATTATTATTATTTCAGAAGTCCTGCTCAACTTTAAATATCTGTAACTCAGTAACTGTTAGGTGTAAAGTGTCGAAACTTTGCCTACAGCCTATTAAGAATCCTGTCCCTGGAGGAATTTTAACAAACAATTTAATTCAACATTTAGTTTTCTTCCTAGCTTATTTGTGGTACACAACACACACACACACACACACACACACACACACACACACACACACACAGACATGCACACACAAACACACAAACTCACACAGAAAGAGAGAGATAACGGGAGAGAGATAAAGAGAGAGAGATAAAGAGATAGATAAAGAGAGAAAAAGAGAGAGAGGTAGAGAGAGAGACACGCACAGAGAAAAACCAGACGCCTATTCCAGGCAAACAATCAGCATGCATGGTGTTAATGATGATAATGATTTTGTTGAGGACAGATCACGCGTCAATAATTTCACCTGGAAACCATTTGGTAAATGGCAAGTCCATCGGCACTGACTTTTTTGTTTGATTTATGTCGTCCAAGACTAGATTTTCCACAGCGTATTCCGGGACAGCATTCTTCCACTGCCACACATTGTGATCTTTCCTTCCGGCTGTGTACCACCGGTGGAGATCTGAAAGCGTGCAAATAACTTTTTTTTTTCAACACGTTGCAAAAATCCTTGCAACAACGATCAAGCAATTATAAAGCAGAAATGAATCCATGAAAATGTCATCATATACAGACGAATAGATCGCATTGCAAATTATATGTAAATACAATTAAATAAGCATATGTCGAATAACAATAACAGCAACAATTTACGTACACAGTAGACCTTAATGCTTTGTCTAGAATACACAAAGATTTAAGAAAGGTATTTGATTGGTAGGTTCCGGTGTATATACGTCATTTCTATAAATAAACGGGGGGGGGGGGAGGGACCTTTGAGGCCGTTAAATATTACGAATTAATCAAGTAACAGAAAGTGTATTGATCAGCACTCGTAGAAAGAAGTAGAAAGATAGAAGAACACACTAGACAACAGCCTGTCATTTCCAGGCGGCGTACGCGTCTCGCCATAGTAACAAATGCATTAAGAACATGGTCAACTAGGCAATCCCAAAAAAATGTGTCTTATTGACCATGTCTATCGTACAGCTTGAAATCCACAACTATGGAATACAGACGGAATTCATTTCAAACCATTGAAATGGCACCATAGGTTACAGAATTTTGTATACACACCGGAACTTACCAGTCAAATACCTTTCTTAAATCTTTGTGTATTATAGACAAAGTATTAAGGTCTACTGTGTTCGTAAATTGTTGCTGTGATTGTTATTCGACATATGCTTCGTTAATATAAATTTCTGTAACCTATGGTGCCATTTCAATATTTTGAAATTGATTCTGTCCGTATTCCATAGTTGTGGATTTCAAGCTGTACGATAGACATGGCCAATAAGACACCTTTGGGGGGGGGGGGGGGGGGGCTAGTTGACCATGTTCTTAGTGCACTTGATTTCATGGCGAGGCGCACACGCCGCCTGGAGGTGACAGGTTCGATTACCAGCACGGTAAGTATAGTTTCGATTTTTATGTGGTCTAATGTGTTCTTCTATCTTTCTACTTCTTTCTATAAGTGCCGATCAATACACGTTCTGTTTCTTGATTAATTCGTTCATTTTTTTCTGTACGTCTCGAAAAGAAAAAAACCTGCTTAAAAACAGTAATTGTATATAATAATTTTCACCAAGAAAAAAAAAATTACTCACGTGGCAATGACTTGTGTAAAATATTGGATAAGAAGTGATTTTCTTTTATCGAATCGATGACTACGAGACTGGCATTGTCATTTGCACAAATACTCGAAGCTTGTTGGATTGTCTTTGCCTTGGTGAAAAACTTGTAGCACTTGTTGAATCCTAACCTCCAGTTTTTAGGGCACTCTGGAAAGGAAAACAAGGAACAGTAAATGAATTGCCATGAATTATATTTTAAACATTTATTTTTCTGTCAGTTATAAAATATTGTTTACTGTTTACCAATGTATCTGCTTCTTTCTTTTGCATTTACGATTTCCTATCATAACAGCACAATTTGTTGATCATGCTACGTGTAGTTCCTACAATAAGCCTTAAAGTTACTAATTTTACTTGCTATAATAGAGAATTTCTGGTGGAATCTGGCAGATGGGCGGGCGGCCCGTTGAAGAATTGGTAGTATTAGTTTGTACCAGCGATTTGGCGGAGCATTTTTCTTGAATGTGACTTAAGGTGCATGGTTCTCTCACCCTGCTACTGAGCTGAGAGCATTTTGCGACTCCCTGAGTTGTGGTTTTTATGCATTTAGAATGCCTTTCAACTTGCCCAAGTTTGTTTATGTTCTAGAATGCATATTGAGAATATGGCGGGTATCTTGTTGCCACAAAGTTGTTGATGATCTATGCGACAGTGTATATGCAACAGCTAGTTTTTCGTAACGACTGCTTCCATTCACAGTAAACTGCAATTCTAGTTGTAGTTTGTTGGTGTTAGCATTCTGACGACTGTCTTGTGTATTCAGTTCGTGTGTAGGCAATTCGCTTTGTCTAGTACAGTCTGTTCAGCTTGACAGACGGGACTGAGAGGCATTATATGGAGTTTTTCTTGGCGCAGGAAGAGTTCACTTATGGCTGGGCTATTCAACTAGCGGTCTGCGGACCAGATCTTGCCCGCAGAGGATAGCAAGTGGTCCGCTGATCACTGTCAGTTGTATTATATTAATTTTCCATGTTAGAGCTCAGGCCCCTGGCGCGTGACAATCCCCATTTTCAAAACTGTGGCCCCTGAGCAAATCTTTTTGAACAGCCTTGACTTATGGAACAGCCCCGTTTGCTGTGACTTATGTATACTTCTGATGTGAAGCCAGTTTTCATTTAGTCTTTTTCTATCTTTATTGTTTTTAAAGCTTAATTTATCCAGTTCGGTCATTATATACTTTTTTTCCGTTTCATTTAGTATTTTATTTTAAAACATAGCTTTTTCTATCAATGAAAGTTTTTTTTTTTTTTTTTTAACCTGCCTATATTTTAATGCATCCAGGATCAATAACATAAAATATTTATAAACAGATTTAGGAGTCTCTGGAAAAAACTATTTCAATTCTAAAAGTAAAAAGCGTTCTACAAAATAATGCGCATCAGAAGAACTGATAGCAATAGTTGATATTTTATATGCCAGAAACATACAGGGAACAGATTAAAGAGTTAGTAAGTTGCGACACTTTTGCGTGATGTGTTAAAAGCAAACCACATGGTTGGTAGCCGCCTTTCCTTGTGGGTGATGGAAGTCACTCGGGTCAAGTACACACTATTTATAATGATGTGTCTTAGAAATAGCAGCAGCTCCTGGCATTTAAGCTGGGTTAGGAGTAGAGAAGCAAGGATGCTGCATGACATCTTGTATCTTTTGACCGGTGCGGATAATACAGTCAGAGCAGCGGCCCTCCGAGCGGTTGCAATGTCGGGATTTCGTGCGGGAGACCTGGGTTTGACCCCTAGTAAGCTGATGGGATTTTTCTGTTATGGCAAAATTAAACATGCCAGTCTGCACAGTCCGTGGCGACAGCACTAGTTTTGCGGCCCTAAAGGGCCCCCCCTCCCCCCCCCCCCCCCGTTTACCGCCCTAAAAGGTGGTAGGTACAGACAGTAGACAGATAGTATTGACAGTTTGTAGTTTCTAGTATAGACAGACAGTAGTAACAGTTAGTACATTCTGCCTTTGTGGAGGGACGCTCAGGCGTCATGACTCTGTTGTCTCATTTATCTGTCGTCTGTCTTTCTCAACGTTTGTGAAGTATGCCGTACTTTCATGTGGCACTCTGAGTTAGAAGTTGTATTACCATTTTATCAAAGAACTTAGCTGAGTTTAATTGTGAGGCGCAAAGGCGTATTCTTGGAGAAAAAGCGTTAGTAAGAAAGATACTGAGCAGTCATTTTCGATCCTCATCGCCATTGCCTGTTTTATCTTGAAAAAAGGCACATTTTCTGCTTATAAATCCCGAGGACTTGTGCACTTGATTTTGGTTACCAGTTAACTACGTTCAGTTTTTGTTGTTGCTTTTGTATCCTAAAAACAAAATGGGGGAAATGAAAAAATAGCAAAGGGAAGGGGGAAAAAGTGTCTGTCAAACTGACACAATTACAGATAATAAAAAAATAAAAATAAAAATAATATTCTTTGTGGCTATTAGCCTTCATCAACCGAACAGCATTTTCACAATGTATGCTTTCTTAGTAATTCTATGATCATGCTTAAGAAGATAGAGACAGGGTGGATTGGAAGAAAATGGTTGGAGTCGCTGATTAAATCTCGTTTGAAAGGGATTAGTTTTTTGTGTCAGGACACTCTGGGGTAAGAGGGAATGAACGAGCGGATTGGCTTGCGGGCAGGGCCACGGTAGGTACAGGAAAAGCAATGGACAAGACCGACATTATCAGTGCTCTAAAGGGGTAGGACGAAAAGATTATTCAAGAGACAACGTTGAGTTGGCAACACACACAATTCTACAAGAACTTCAAGTTAAAAGAGGCGTGACCACACATGAATATACAGGCAGCCAAAGAAAAATAGTAAATCAACACAGAACTGGTGTTATCAGTGGCCACACGCTGTGGTTATACTTAAGATGGAATCCGATCGCTTACGGACTTGTCCGACGTGCAATGATGATAACCTGTCGATTAACTATCTAGATAACTAACCGAACAACAACAGAAATAAAACCCAGCTTATGCAAAACCGACTGAAATGACTACATTACAGAATTCAAAAATACGTAAGTAAATAAAAAAATAATAAAAATAATAAATGACAGAATTAAATGACGTATGTGATGCTTACCGTGAACGCTCTGAATGTTATTAAGGAATCACACGATACAGGTATAACCTTCACACAAGTTTTTGCACTGTAAACTTGTTGAAATTCATACATTGATTTTTCGTTGCCAACATTATTTCGCCGCAAACGTGGGCCACGATTACAACATTCATCTCTATTTCCTTCTCTGAGGTGGGTTCCTGGACCTGGGGGGGGGGGGGGGTGAATATATCCACTGCCTCCTGACAAGCATATCGTAAAAGGCGATTAATTAGGGGTTTGCTGAAATGAGATGTGTTAGGCCGACAAATGCAAATTTAATTAGAAACATATAACACAGATTCAAGAGTTGCCGGGATCACTCACAGTTCAAAGGATTTACTTTGTTCTTGTTTAGGCATCATTTTAAGAAGGGGGATGGGGAATGGGGAGCAACCTAGCTGTAAACCACAACATAATGTGCCAAGTGGCCTTTTAAGACAAAACACAGAAGAGGAAAAAGAAACAACTCACGTATATCCTCAGAGCATTCCAGGCTAGCAGTCTGGTCGTGAGAGCAGTCGTTCAGCAGACTGTATGGACAGTCATGGAGAGTATTCTCGGTGCCTGAACAATGCAAGTCGTTGAGCAGAATACTGGCATTGGGTTTCTGGCTCTCCAGTAAAGTCCCGTTTTTAATTTTAGAAGAAGCTGCACCTCTTTAGATCATTTAAAACACAGTTAGTCGTATGACGAGCTAGATCTATATATATATATATATATATATATATATATATATATATATATATATATATATATATGTTTGTGTGTTTATTACCTATAGACTTGGAAACTACTAAACCGATTCAGCTGAAATTTTCAGGATATATGTTTGTTTTAATACCAGATGGGGGGGGGGCAGGGGGGGGGGGGGGGAGCTCATCGAAGACTATCTCTATGTCTGCGCAAACAATGATTGCGACATTAACCGTGTTAGACATGTGTGATTTCTATTGTTGTGACGTTTCAATAATACTTGAAGTTCATTTCTGGGATATCTGTTTATGAAAAAAACAATTGCCAGCGGTTCTGAGTTGTGTTAAAATCAGGACACAGTAGTCGGGACATACATCTTGAATACTTTGCTTGTCTTTTCGAAATCAGAAGGAGTGGTTGGTTGGTTGAACGGGTTAGAACACTTGACTCCAGGGTTAGAATCCCAGTATGTGGGTAAACCAGTTAATTAAATTTGACAAGTTCGCATACTTATGATTTAATTTCACTTTCCAATTGCATTGTTACGATGCATTTTCATAGATTTCCACTTATTTTCATTTAGATTTAATTACTTCGTCTGATATTGCGTTGGAATTAAGCTGGTTTTTTTTAATTGTTCGTTGCTTTTCACTTTTTTCCCCCAGCTACTTCGATGAGGGAAAGAGTGGAGAATTTGGCGGTAGGGGAGGGGGGAACAGACTGTTAATTGAGAGAGCTTAAGTCACAGTAACTGCCTCACCCACTCAAAGTAGTAGTAGTTTTTGTTGGGCGGTTACACCGTAGTGCTGTCATGCCGGAGACCGCCGGTAAGCTGATGGCCTTTTTTTTTTTTTTTTTGTCGATGAATGAAATTACACCTTTTAGCCTGACAAGTCCATGGCCCCAGCAGCAGCCATGCGGCGCCAAACCTCTGGCTCGCGACTCCCTGTCTACTCCGATGGTAAAACATATAGAAGTGACATTATTTTAGTTATTGTAGTGGTGGTGGTGGTAGTAGTTTTACTGGTACTTGAAAGATGGTGTGGTAAATATTACACTAGCCGCATTTACTACTCATTACAATTCCTGCTGCCAATTTTGGTCCGGATGATCAGGGATATCAAGGTCAGTTACAAAACAAAATCGTCAGGTGATGATTTTCAAATCCTTTGAAGAGGGAGAGAGCAGTAGTAGGTGTATAGGGAAGGGTAGGGGTGATGACTGAAATTGTTAACTTAAAGAGCTTAACACATGATTTTAAAGTTTTCATTTCTTAATTTGTTTATATTTTACTAACGTTACTTCTGCTACTCTTATTTTTTACGACTTACTTGGTTATTCAAAAGTACACTAGTAAGCTTTACTACGGTCTCTTATCAAAATACAAACAGCTTTAGCATGGGATAACCAAAAAATCATTTTTTTAAACTGTGCTTATAATACCATTTAAGAGATCACTAATATAAAGACACTATTATATGGTGCGTGTTTTAAAGTCGACAACCCAGACTATCTCTATATCTGTGCAGACAATGATTACGACATTAACTATATTAGACACGTACGATTTCTATTGTCTTTCTTTTCCAAAAACCTTCGATGAGGAAGAAAGTAGGTGGATTTGGTGGGGGAGGGGAGGGGGGAGTGCATCGAAGACTATATCTATATCTGCGCAGAAAATGATTGCACAGTAACCATATTAGGCACGTGCGATTTCTATTTTCTTTCTTTTCCATTTAGCCAAAAAATGTCACAGTAACGCGTGGCCCGGGTACGGCTATTTATTTATAATTATTAAACTTGGTTCTTCGCTCGATTAAAACCAGTAAAGGACATTGTAAGTCCATAATATTGCTATAGCTTATGCCACAAGCGACACAATTAATAAAAGAAACGTCAAAGAGAAAGTAAACTGAGTAGATACTTCAGTCTCAGTTTTCATATAAGCCCATCAGGGAAGCCTTCATTGACCACGCCTAAGCACCTGCCACGAAAGACAAAGAGGAAGCAGTGAACTCAAGATTATGGCAGCAACAGTCATAGATAGAACAAATAACGTACCAGCATTTGATAATCTCCTGATGGACGGATTATGGATTTAAGAATTTAAATCGCATCAGAAAGTCGAATGATATTACTTAATCTCTTACATGATGAAAACTCATGGGTAATTCTATGTGATTCAAAGAAGGTAACCTTGTAGTTTTTAAGACTATTGCTGCAAAATACTGCAAGCAAGGTTTTGTCCCAGAGTAACCACAGACGAAAACACCACCTGTATGAAGCTGTACACAGAACAGACAGAAATGAGGAAAGTCTTGGATGGCACAAGCTGAAGATTCTTTCAGAGTGTGTGCATGCTTGAAAGAAACTGGGCGAGGAGAGGAGTTGGTCAAAATGTCCGAGCAGTAATCAGAGGTTTATAGGGTTCTAGGCGGAACAGGGGTGTGGGAACTAGCAGGGAGTCACTGCAGAGTCAGAAACGCAAATATGTATTTGATGTGATTCATTATTTAGATAATGTGATTTTTTTATGTGAAAAGCTATGTTTTAAGAAGCATGAGTAAGTAAGTTCTACCCCACCAGGACATCACACAGAGTGATAAACGCCCGGTGACACAAAGTGCCACCATGCGGATGAGGATCACCCGTGGAGAGGTCCCAGAAACCGTGTTCAGCCTTCAGGAGATATTGCGGCCCCCGGCAAAAGCCGGGGTGGGGCTTCAAAATAACGAAAAATCGGGGATGAATTTTTAACTTAATAGCAGGAAGAGCGCACAGGGTTCGTAGCAATAAAGGAATGAACGACCTTTAGGGCAACAAAGCTTGGCATATAAAATCACAACGTCTAGTTACAGAATAGAGGCGAAGGCTGTCGCTTAAGCAATTCGATGGTTTGAGAATCAGCTGCAGAAACATGTCGTGGTTGTAACAAACTCACAAAACATGCTGAGAGAATTGGACACAAGCAGCAAGACACAGGGTGGCAAGCTTGGCTTTGGAGGTCCTAAGTAGTTGCCGTTCTTTGAAAAATTGTCTCTAATATTAAAGGCATGCTGGGAAACGGACAGGTAACTGCTAGTTATGTACCACTTGGTGGTAAACTGATGCATGACAAGCTATGGGTGGTCAAGGTTCGTTGGGAGTGAGTAAAAAGTGCTGAAGCGCAAGGAGACCATCACAGTCTGGAGAGAATAATGCAGCGGGAAGTGACCAGACGATCTGGCTTACTCTAAGAAAAAAAGCTAGGCGGAAATAGAATCAGACTAATGTTGGTACCACTAAAATTGGAACTAGGTGGTGGCAGCCGAAGAAGTAGAAAGGGCGCTTTTCTGAAAAAAAAATTATTTTATGTGATGTCGGGTCATGATTCAGCTCAACTCAACACTAGCTTTTTTTTTTTTTTTAGCTGTTTGTTACTTTACTAAACAATTTTACGTTCAACAGTTTGACACTGCTTACTTAGTGGTCCACACTGAGACCATTACCGACATCAACGCAAAGCGCGGTCTGCTGCTAAATCGCTACATCGTAATAGAAGCTGGTATGTCGGAATTTCAAATTTACGAAACTATCTTGTACTGCCAGAATAAATAATATTTATTGCCTTGAAATAGCTAATGAAAGTAGTACATTATATAGAGCGATGAGGAGACAAAAAAAAGTTCGTTGGTCATGTTATGAGAAAAGGAGCACTGGAAAATATCGTGACGACCGGAAATATCACTTGTAGAAGAGGCAGAGGCAGACCAAGAGAAAAGATGGTGGATGGCCTAAGAAAGTGGCATGAAGAAAAATCATCAGTGGAATTGATCCCGAGCACGAAAGAACGAGATCTGCGGAGATGCACAAACGCCTACTTTAGCTGGCAATGCACTTGATAATGATGTCCGTAACACATAAATAACAGATGCGAACTGTAAAGAGATAGACGAAGCACATTTAAAAAAAAAAATAAGATTTGATTACCGAGTAAAACCAATCTCTCTGCACACGACGTTGGCATCAATCAGATCCCAGCCATCTTCACAAACGTATCCCCACTTGTCTCCTTTGTACACCTCAACAATTCCAGAATTCATTGACTTGCCGGAGCTTCGCAGACTTAAATGAGAAACATTGAGATCATTGTTAACGATTTTCTTTTCATTATTATTTATTTTATAGTTTTGATCGCTGAAAATGGTACACAGCTGCAAGAAAAGATAAATATAATTGTAAGAAAAAGTCAAAACAAAGGTCTTGAAAAATATAAAAAAAAACAGAAGTAAAAGGAATCTGAAAAAAAAAATTATGTCCCCCCCCCCCCCCCGCCCCCCCCCCCCCCCCAAACCACCCGCAAAAAAAATGCAGCATCAAAGTTAATGGGACAATCCTCAAGCAAAGTTGATACGTTAAATCAATTGGATACCCCGTCAACAGCAGATGGAAGAAGTATTAAAGAAGTTGAATATTGATTAGCTAAAGTAACGAGAACATCTCATAAGATTAAGAATATTTTATGCAATCTATCTTTGCGATAAGAAAGAGAATTCTCAAGATCTAAATAAGACATATCCTGATATACGGAAGGGAATCTGGGCTTGATGCTTCCATCCGATTCAGACCGCTCGTCCTCCATCCTGTTGTTACTTGTGCATGTCTTTCCTCTTCTTACTTGGTGTTTCCAGTTTGTTTCGTCTCCCAATGATTTGGCCAGGTGTATTTCGTAGGAGAGCGAGCTTTTCTACATAATGCCCTTTGGACCATCATATACAGTTTTAAAATTTTGAGTATTTTATTTTGCCAAAAAACAGTACTGAAAACAGTTTTTGATTTTGGATAGTTCCGAAATGTGAAAATATTTCGCATGTGTGACCATAGTGGTCTTATAGTTGTCTTCCTGCAATAAGAACGGGTTAGTTATGTCGTGGATATGTGTGTGAAATGTTGTGGAGCCTTAGAGTGGGTCTATTCGTCATTTGTTAGTGTGTGATCCGGCTGTGTCGGTTTGGGTTGGCAGCTAAACTCCGGTGTTCGTAAATACCATATATCCAGAGCACCCAGGTCACGCTTTGAGATCCAAATGTTCGGCGATGAGAATTGCTGTGGCATGTTGGTATATATACAGTAGAACCTGGCTTAACGAGCACCTCTCATAACGAGTAATTCGCATAACGAGCAAAACAAATTGTAAAAGATTGACTCGCTTAACGAGCGACGTTTCGCAAAACGAGTGGCGAGGAGTGGGGAAGTCCTAGATTTTGGGCATGTTACATCAGTGTTTAGCACTCGTTCCAGTAGCACTGTCGCTTGTGATCACACATTTTCTCAAACTTGTGTTATCTTGTGATATATGTACATGAATCCTCCAGTCCTACAAGATGACCTCCCTGATGAATTTAAGTTAATCAAGATCAAGTTTCTGCCTCCCAACATCACTCCGTTACTCCAGTCAATGGACCAGCAAGTTATTTCTAACTTTAAGAAGCTCTACACTAAAGCACTCTTTGAGCATTGTTTTCAGGTGACTGAAGGGACTAACCTCACTCTCAGAATTTTGGAAA
This sequence comes from Candidula unifasciata, assembly GCA_905116865.2. Taxonomy (NCBI): domain Eukaryota; kingdom Metazoa; phylum Mollusca; class Gastropoda; order Stylommatophora; family Geomitridae; genus Candidula; species Candidula unifasciata. The sequence continues at coordinate 28,625 of CAJHNH020008090.1, forward strand.
AATCACTTCCAAATCGTTGCCTGCCTCAAGATGACCGACACGGCGGGGGAAGGGGTTACCAAGAGAACCTTAACTTCTTCTTGGAGGAAGCTTTGGCCGGAGAGTGTTGTCGATTTGTGACTTTAAGGGGTTCGAGACTGTACCTGTGGAACCTGTAGTCAACGAGATTCTGTCTTTGGCCACTATCATGGGATTGTAGGTGGATAACAGTGTAATTGAAGAGCTTGTGGAAGAGCACAGCCAAAAGCTGTCCATTGAAAAGCTTATGGAGTTGCATTGTGTTTCACAGCAAGACGTTTTGGAGGAAAGTTTGTCAGAGGAGGAGAAGGTAACAGAAAAGCAACAATCTTCTAGCGAAAAAAGAAAAATGCTGAAAGCATAGGAAACTGTTGCTTCCCACATTGAGAAGCATCACCATAATAAGGAAGTGGCTATGCGCGCTGCAAATTTAATGATAATGCTGTGTCGCATTTTCGCTAAATTTTGAAGCGTCGACAAAAACAAATGTCTCTGGACATCATTCTAGTACACAAATAATTAGCTATGTATCATAATTATTTCGACTTTTTTTTTCTTCTGCAAATCGAATTCGCATTCTAAGTGAGTTCGTTCCGCGTTTGAAGAAAAGATGAAGATGATTCACTCTCCTTAACAATATGTAAATGCATTTCTTTGAATAAATGGTATAGTATACCTATACATAGCATTTTGTGACTTTTTTTTGACATGGAATGCATTATCGTGTTTATATTTTAATTTATATGAGAAAAATTGCTTCGCATAACGAGTGTTTCGCTTAACGAGTATGATTCTGGAACGAATTATGCTTTTTAAGCGAGGTTCGACTGTATATACTCACTCATACACACATATACATGCATACAGCAATACATTTCTATATCCATGTAATCGTTCATCTGTACGTTTCGCACAGCTATATTCCCACTTTTCTGTCCATATGTGCCTCTTTACCATTCGCCTACATACATCTTATGTATCTATCCTTTACATGAATGCACTCATACTACACGCACTTATCCTTGTGTTTCCACACATGCTCACATCTATGCACCCATCATACTTACACTACCTCCCATAAGCCAAGGTGTCCGGAGTCACCATCTGATCTGTTCTTGCTGCTGTCCTGAGTCGATCTTTAACCTGGTCTTTTTAGTTTTTTTTTGTTTTTATTAGGTACTGTTTAACAAGTTTTTGGATGTCTTTATTGCTATCAATCTTTAGATATTTGTTTGCAGCTGAGAAAAAGTCAAACTTTGCCACTGACATAAAGTGATTAAACGCTTTCAGTCTTACCGAATGACTTCACCGGAATGTGGGTGCACAAGTGCCTCTCGTTTTCTGATATTCAAATTCCATGATGTGTGGCCCTGAGATCCGAGTGAGCTAAACACAATATTCTGTTGACAATAATAGATTCAGATGAAGATTCCACTTGTTGCTCTAGTCAAAACATTGTTACACATAACATTAAACAATTTACTAGCATTGAATAACTATAAAAGCTATCATGGCTCCGGCGTTACTAAAGGAGAAAAAAAGATATGTGCAAGCGGAGAATGAATGACACAGGTATATAAGTAGCTTTGTAATAAAAAAAATCCTATTGCCCGTGTTTTGTAGAGCGACTAAGTCGGAAATGGAATGAGAATGAAGATGGACATGATGGCAGAAATGTGGAAGACTTCTCTTAACCTGGAGGTGTCCTGCTACTCACATTGACCATCGCCATGGGCCGGGAGTCCTAAAGCTCCTCATAGCACAGTATAGCACTATCGTCTCGAAATACGGAAACAGACAAGTTAGCATTCTGGAGAGCATTAGCCAAAGAGAGGAGGAGTCATAATCCCATTGAGTCGGAAGTGCAGAAGTAGAAATTTATTCAAGATAATGCTCGGTCAGAGGATATGGTTATTGATACAGACGGTTCAGTTTTAAGAGGCAACGGTTAATGGTCGACGTTTAGTGCAGCAGAGCTTAGCGTATGATACCATGATATCAGCTTAAGAATGGAGGTTGAGGCGGTCACTGCAGTTTTCGCTGCTTAGAGAACACGACACACACATACACACATACATATCCTCATCATAACGGACTTAAAAAGCATGCTGAGGAAGGTCAGGACAGGCATGCTTCGTGCAGTGCCATGCTTCGCTGCAGAGATCACTGGTGAGGAGTACTGTCTGGATTTTTTTGCCGAGTATGCCAGTGTGCTGGGAAATGAACAGGCGAAAAGACCGGCTATCTCTGCACAACGTGGTAGAATTTTGAGGCATGATAAAGCAAACGTGGTTAGGGCCGTGTGGGAGAGCGTGTATAATTTGGAGGAGCACGTGGATCAACACAGTCTGTTGAGAGTGATGCAGCCGGATGTGATGAGGGGTTCTGCCGATGCGAATTGGAACGGAGCGCTTAGGGGCAATGCCCTGAATGTTGTGATGTCATTTCAAACACCTTGAGCACATACTGCAGAACCGCCCCCTACAGCAAAACATACGAGGAGGCATCCAGGACAAACTTTGGGAAACCCTTGGAGATTAATGCTTACGTGAAGGTTAATGGAGTAACACAACTGTTTAGGGGTCTCTTTCGCGAAGTGGTCAAGAGCTTTGCCTCGCGCTTTAAAGGTCGTGAGCTCGTTTCTCGGCTGCGCCATCAGTTCAGGAGTGCAATTTTTACGGAGATCACTGGGGATCGTCGAAGGTCCTAGGGATTTCGAGCTTTTTGCGATGCTCCTCGCAGGAGGCTAGCAGATCTGCGAAGGGAGACCGAGCCATATAGTGTAAAACCTGGCGCAATTAAGTATTCTCGACTTTAATAGAAAAAAATGTTAAACACAACTGACAACCTAAGAGAAAAAAAAACCAAGAATAGTGAGAACTATCACAGATTTGAACAGCAAGTTAAAATCTAAGGATAATTTTTACGCCAGATATATATTTTTGTATTCGTCAACGTCTATGGCTTAGGCGTTGCGAAAGCGCTTCGTAATGCCGGGGTTCGATCCCAGCTGCGGACGGTTTGTCTTGCGTTGGTTTCGACAATGGTACTGAGAGCTAACCGTTCAGTTAGAGTTGATTATGCAACGTCCTGTAAAGATGTAAGTAAAAGTGAGTAAAAGACCTTTTTCCACACCTTTAAAAGTAAAGGGCACATAGGGCTAGTCTTTTTTTTTATAAACCAATCGGCACTCGGCAGGTAATGCTGTCAACATTTAATTAAAAGTAAGTAAAGGACCTATTTCCACGCATTGAGAAGTATTGGGCATATAGGGCTAGACACATATTTTAAAGACTCAGTGGGTGATATGCTAAACATCACGCTGGCCGCCTTTACTTTCTAGGACTTTATCTGGCCTCATTTTAAGGCTGGGTGGACCGCTACAGCTCTGTAGCTGGTGGTCAACATGACAAAGTTGAAATTGACTTCCCATGATTTATCCGGTACATAAATGTTGTTGTTCGTCCATCACTAGTGATGAAGAAGTTTCAAATTCGTTAAGCTGGTTATGTGGCACGCATGCCAGATCACAGGCTCCCCAAAAAAACTCTTCTATGGTGAGCTGCAAAATGGGAAACGTTCCCAAGGCGGACAACAGAAACGCTTTAAGGACACCTTGAAGTCATCACTCAAAGCATTTGGGATGAATGACACGAATTGGGAGGCTGACTCTCAAGACCGAAATGCATGGCGTGCAACTCTGCACAAGGGCTATATGAAAAGCAAACAGAACAGGAAGACTGATTTAGGAAAAGGAAGGACAGAAAGGCGAATGCAGGAGATCCCCTCCCTGGCCCAACAGTCATTCCCTGTCCTCACTTCGTAGTCATACTTGATGAAAAAGAGTGGTCATCATCATCTTGATGGACAACACACAAACAGTGATGAAGACCACTTTCATCTAAAATAGTAATGATCACTGATTATGAGTAAAAAAGTGGCTGATTCGCCCAATATGTGCCTAGAAAGTTCTTGAGCAGTGTGGAAAACAGATGGAAGTCGCAGTAAGTGTGGGATAAGCAGTAAGATTATTTCTAGTCCTCCTACGTTTCTCTGCCTGTGCAACCTCTGCTGCCTGGCAGGCCGATGCACTATGCCTGAGGGACATACGCCATCCAGAACGGACTTGCACAGCAGCCTCCAACGTCGATGTGTTGATGCCAAAAGAATTCGGAGCAGTCTTGGGTGTGTCCTTATAGCGCTTTTTCTGTCCTCCCAGGGACCTCTTCCCTTGCTGCTCGCCATAAAATACTCTCTTTGTGAGGCGATATCCTGGCATGTGGGTTAGGTAAGCAGCCCAACGCAGCAGACAATTTTTCAGTATCGTGTGGATGCTAGGCAGGTTTGCCCTTTGAAGAACTACAGTATTTGGGATCCTATCTTGCCATTTGATTTTGAGCAGCTTTTTGAGACAAGTTACATGAAACTGATTCAACTTCTTAGCATGGCCCTGACACACAGTCCACGTTTCACAAGCGTAGAACAGTACTGAACGAATTACAGCTTTGTAAACCTTTAGCTTGGTCAGCTGGAGATACCACTTCTGTTCCAGACACTGGTATAAAATGTGCCGAAATTGCTGCTGGTCTTTGAGATTCTAACATTGATCTCTTTTTCGATGGTGACTATCTGAGATAGAGTACTGTCAAGAAAAGAAATTTAACTTTTGATCATTTAGGGTGACAGTGTGATCACAGTTTTATCAGTGTTGATAGTTAGCCCGAATTTGGTACAGGCTTCAGAAAATCTATTGATGATGTGCTGCATACTGCATACAGAACTTGCGTTTAGAGCCCAGTCGCCAGCAAATAAAAGGTCTCTAATTGTTATTGTTTTATATTTTGTTTTAGCTCGAAGTCTCCTCGAATTAGGCAAGTTGCCATCTGTAAGGTACGTTAAAGCAATTCTTGTATTATCATCATCAAAGTATTGACAAGCATTGCAGCAAATGTCATACTAAATAAGGTTAGCGTAAGCACACATCCTTGCTTTACGCCATTTGAGACATTGAAAGGGTCTGACAGTTTTCCCTTATCCAGCATTATGGCCTGCATACCTTTATATAACTGCTGTACAATCCTAATAAACATCTGAGGACAATCAAATTTAGCCATCATTTTCCACAGTCCTTCTCTACTGACTCTATCAAATGCCTTTGTGAGGTCTATGAAGGTAGAATAGACGATGCAGTTTTGTTCTTGAATCTCTCGAGCCCATAATAATCTTCTTTATCTACTGATTCCGTTGCTTGTTCCAAAAGGGTTTTGACCACATCTGCCTTCTCGTGTATCCATTCACCACCCAGTAGTGCAGATTCAGCCAATCTGTCAGCCTGTTCATTACCCGCCACGCCAGCATAGCCTGAAGAAAAGATGTTGCTTTATGAAAAGAGCTGTTACCAGCAGCGAATTATCGGAAGCGTGTTGTTTTCTGAAGCGTATTATCTGAAGAATGTTGTTTTCTAATGAGTGTTATCTGAAGCATGTCGTCTTCAGATCTTAGTCTCTTCCAAAATATAGTTAGCTTAATACTCTGTAATAAATTGTAACCATTTTCTATTAAACTTTTATTTACATAAAAACAGTCCATAAAAAATACATTTTAGAGTTAATAAACATGTTGAACAAAATTATAAGACAAAGATTAAAATATATTTCAATAATATGCAAGCAGTCTGCACAAATACACAAAACTTACTTGTCTCGTAAACAAGCTACTTAAGTTTTAATGCGTTGAAGTGCGGAATAATGCCGTCAGGATTATAATGTGTTGAAGTACTGAACACTGCCGTCATGGTTATAATGCGTTGAAGTGTTGAACACTGCCGTCATGGTTATAAAGGGCTTAACACTAAAGTCATTGTTATAATGTGTTGAAGTGCTGAACACAGACGTCATGGCTATAATGTGTTGAAGTGCTAAACACTGCCTTCATGGTTAGAATGTGTTGAAGTGCTGAAGACTGCCGTCATGGTTATAATGTGTTGAAGTGCTTAACACCGCCGTCATGGTTATAATGTGTCAAAGCGCTGAGCACTGAGGTCATGGTTATAATGTGTTAAATTGCTAAACACCGATGTCATGGTTATAATGTGTCAAAGCGCTGAACACTGAAGTCATGGTTATAATGTGTTGAAGTGCTGAACACTGCCGTAATGGTTATAAAGGGCTAAACACTGCCCTCGTGGTTATAATGTGTGAAAGTGCTGAACACTGCCTTCATTGTTATAATGTGTTGAAGTGCTGAACAATGCCCTCATGGTTATAATGTGTTGAAGTGCTGAACACTGCCGACATGATTATAATGTGTTGAAGTACTGAACACTGCCGTCATGGTTATATTGTGTCAAAGTGCTGAACACTGAGGTCATGGTTAGAATGTGTTGAAATGCTAAACACTGCCGTCATGGTTTTAGTGCGTTGAAGTGCGGAATACTGAAGTCATGGTTATAATGTGTTGAAGTGCTGAACACTCCCGTCATGGTTATAATGTGTCAAAGTGTTGAGCACTAAGGTCATGGTTATAATGTGTTGAAGTGCTGAACACTGCCGTCATGGTTATAATTTGTCGAAGTGCTGAAGACTGCCGCCATGGTTATAATGTGTCAAAATACTGAGCACTGAGGTCATGGTTATAATGTGTTGAAGTGCTGAACACTGCCGTCATGGTTATAATGTGTTGAAGTGCTGAACACTGCCGACATGATTATAATGTGTTGAAGTACTGAACACTGCCGTCATGGTTAGAATGTGTCAAAGTACTGAACACTGAGGTCATGGTTATAATGTGTTGAAGTGCTGAACACTGCCGTCATGGTTATAATGCGTTGAAGTGCTGAACACTGCCGTCATGGTTATAAAGGGCTAAACACTGCCCTCGTGGATATAATGTGTGAAAGTGCTGAACACTGCCTTCATTGTTATAATGTGTTGAAGTGCTGAACACTGCCGTCATGGTTATAATGTGTTAAAGTGCTGAACACGCCGTCATAGTTATAATATGTCAAAGTGCTGAGCACAGAGGTCGTGTTTATAATGTGTTGAAGTGCTGAACACTAACTTCATGGTTTTAATGCGTTGAAGTGCGGAATACTACCGTCATGGTTATAAGGTGTTTAAGTGTTGAACACTCCCGTCATGGTTATAATGTGTCAAAGTGCTGAGCACTAAGGTCATGGTTATAATGTGTCAAAGCGCTGAACACTGAGGTCATGTTTATAAAGTGTTGAAGTGCTGAACACTGCCGTCATGGTTATAATGCGTTGAAGTGCTGAACACTGCCGTCATGGTTACAAAGGGCTAAACACTGCCCTAGTGGTTATAATGTGTGAAAGTGCTGAACCCAGCCTTCATGGTTATATTTTGTTGAAGTGCTAAACACTACCGTTATGGTTATAATGTGTCAAAATGCTGAACACTGAGGTCATGGTTATAATGTGTTGAAGTGCTGAACACTGCCGTCGTGGTTATAATGTGTTGAAGTGCTGAACACTGCTGTCATGGTTATAATGGGTCAAAGTGCTGAACACTGAAGTCATGGTTAAAATGTTTCAAAGTGCTGAACACTGAGGTCATCTTTATAATGTGTGAAAGTGCTGAACACTGCCTTTATTGTTATAATGTGTTGAATTGCTGAACACTGCCGTCATGGTTATAATGTGTTGAAGGGCTGAACACTGCCGTCATGGTTATAATATGTCAAAGTGCTGAACACCACCGTCATGGTTATAATGTGTCAAAGTGCTTAACACTGCTGTCATGGTTATAATGTGTCAAAGTGCTGAACACCGCCGTCATGGTTATAGTGTGTTGAAGTGCTGAACACTGTCATAATGGTTATAATGCGTTGAAGTGCTGAACACTGCCGTCATGGTTATAATGTGTCAAAGTGCTCAACACTGAGGATGTGGTAATAATATGTTGAAGTGCTGAACACTGATGTCATGGTTATAAAGGGCTGAACACTGCCCTCGTGGTTATAATGTGTGAAAGTGCTGAACACTGCCGACATGTTTATAATGTGTTGAAGTGCTAAACACTGCCATCATTGTTAAAAAAGGCTGAACACTGCCCTTGTGGTTTTAATGTGTGAAAGCTCTAAACACTGCAGTCATGGTTACAGGGTGTTAACGTAATGAACATTGCGGTCATATTTACAATGTGTTAAAGTGCAGATCACTGCAGTAATAATTACAATGTGTTAAAGTGCTGAAAACTGTCGTCATGGTTATAATGTGTTAAAGTGCTGAACACCGCTGTCATGGTTATAAGGTGTTAAAGTGCTGAACACTGCTGTCATGATTATAATGTATTAAAGTGCTGCACATTGCCCTCATGGTAGTAGGGTGTTAAAATGCTGAAAAGTGCATTCATGGTTATAATTTGTTAACGTGTTGAATAATGCAGTTATGGTTACAATGTGTTAAAGTGCGGACCAAGGCTACATGTTTTATATATATATATATATATATATATATATATATTATATATATATATATATATATATATATATATATATATATATATGTTTATGTATATATATATATATATAATTTTTGCCGTATGTCATTACAATAGTATGTATCCACAGCTTTCATTTTCGAATGTTTTTCATATTCTGTGACACAGATGTCACTCCATATAGTTATGACGTACTGTTATTACTCTTTACAATATTTTTTTTTAATGGGGTCGATTCAAACGGTGCTACAGAGCTTTTAGTGAGTGAGTTAGTCGACAGATTATCCTCAATTGACATCGAATCATTCAGTCCATGAGTGCTCGGGATTCCTTAGTAAATCCCGCAATGTGTAGCTGCTGATGACACCAGTCCTGTTTTGGTTTCTTTTACTTCTTTGGCTTCCTGCATAATTCTCTTGTCTGGCCACACATCTTTTACTATCTTTTTCTTTCAGTCTGATCACTTTTGCAGATTCACATTAATAGCTTGATTTATCGGAAACGTCATACTTCTCGTAAAGCATTCAAAATATCAGCATGGCCCAAGGCTTGTTTGCCCTCCACGGTGGCTTTACCTACAAGCCGATCACCTTGCTATTTCCTTACACGCCAGTGTGCCTTGTCACAAATATGAAACTGATGTGTGTCAGCCCCGACAGCTTTAGAGACTTCAGCCACTTCAGCCCTTCTCTATCATTCTGATCATGATTGATCATTGATTTGAGGAAAGCATACACAGAAAAAAATGGTGTCTCCAGACAGTTATTGCTTTGTTGACTGCTATGACCTCCATAGTCAGACTGCTTGTGGTCAATAGAACAGCACTATAATTGTGCTTCACAATTCCAACTCCAGTCTGAGCCGTAAAAGCCCAAGAGCTTCTTACAGACCAATTACAGACCCATCTGTGTAAATTAAAACATCCCCCTGTAGAGAATTCTTAATTAATCAAAGCCTGAACTTCTGCTTAAACAGCGGCTGGACTTTCTTGTCTGTATTTTCTCCATAGTCGGATGCAAACAGAAAAGGTCGTGCCGCACACTATTGATAGTTGTACCTATGCATCACCAGGTTCTATGTCCTCAAATGAATACACCTGCTGAATAATGTCCTCGGCCAGGCCAATCCAAAATTTTCCTCTTTTTAACATGCTGTCCTTTCTTCTTCCATGCAGCGGCTGTCGTGTGTCTGCGTTGACTCTGAGGTAGACACATGTTCGGAAAATTTGAATTCTGTCCTCGATGGTTGGAAAATCGAGAAGGTAGTGCATCGCCCTGCAAGCTGTATCTCTTGTGCATCCAAGTATAATGCGCATAGCCTCGTTCTGTATCCTTTCCATCGTCTCTTTCTGCTGACGGCTGAGTCAGGATGGCCATCGCATACTCAAAGACAGAAAGGTACACATCGTGATATAAAAGACACAAACGACGCTGCCTACAGTTTTCTTTCCATCATCTCTGAGCATAAACTTAAGGGCTGACCTTGGGGACTACGGTAATCCAAAGACAACCCCCTCACTACTAATTTCTTTTCATTGACCAATGCCCACGCTTCAAAACACCAATTGCTTACGTGATTGAGTTCGGTCTGTAGTTTTTCTGCAAACTGCTCTCTGTCTTTACCCTGCCAATACACTAACACATTATCAGCGTACGACAGCGTCTTAAAAATCTGTCTATAGCATTTCAGCTCAAAAGCCCATATTTATTTTCGTAAGGACTGCTTTTCTATAGTAGTCTGCCTTGTGATTATCCCATACCCTTCAATGTGTGTGTCGTCTTTGCGAGGCATTGGCAGAGGTATCAGATAGATGTTTACCAATTCCTCGTTGATACTTGCATTAGCTATACAGTTATTGTACAAATCTGCTAGTTCTTCCAGCCCTTCTTCAGTACACCTTCCAATGTCATCATAACTTAGTCCATCTGGACCTGGTGCACTGTTTTTTGTTCACTCGTAACTGGAGTCAATTGTGAGATATTAATTCTACAGACTGCAGTGTTGAATAAGACAAACTAAACACAAGTGTGGTAACTATCCTTACCTACACAGTAATGCAGATTACCCCAGCCTGTTATCAAAGTGACAAGTGTCCTTATTATAACTTCTTTGGAAATGTGTATATGATATTGTCTTTGCTGGTCGACCACCTAGGATCAGACTTATGAAGTGCAGGCGTAATCAAACTTTTAGATAGCAGCCTGAGAAACACTGACAGGGGTGAGTGGGGTGTTAGGGGTGGGGGGGGGGGGGGGGTTCTGAATACACATTTGTTTATTACCTCTGTCTATTACTGCAATACGTCTTTCTTCATTGTTTTCTGGTGTGTTCTGAAAAGGAGAAACAATATATGTGAAAAATTTAATAAAGGATTCTTTTCGACGACCACAAGCGTATTGAGCATGTGATGCTAGAAATGTACTTTACAGACCAATCGGCAGTCGGTGGGTCAACATCACTAGGCCGCATTTACTTCCCAAGACTTTACTTGGTACCGATTTAAGGCTGGATCGAGCTGAGAGCTAACGTCATTTTATAGAAAGAAAAAAAAATATCCACTCTGTCATTACCCGAAACCACCATTTTCGAATCCGCAGACGAACGTCTAGCCGCTACACAGGGTTGCCAGATTTTTTTTAAAAAAACTTCATTTTATACCAAACCATTACCCAAAATATGCCAGAAAAATGCCGAATAAAATATAACATTGTACCCACTTCACATTAAAATCTATAGATTAAATTCTGGAACCAGTGGAAGATACAGCGTTAACCTTTTGAAAGGTAAAATATTTAAGCATTTTCTCAGGTGGCATGAAGTCTTTGCAAATTCATCTATAATGATGGCATATTTCTTGTTCCGAAAATCATTAATAGGGTCATCCTTAAGTGCAGCGATTTAAAAAAAAAAATCGTTAAGGCATTAGCTGTACCCGGCCACGCGTTGCTGTGTCCCAGAATTGTAAACTGGAAAAGAAAGGAAATAGAAAGCGCTCGTGTCTAATATGGTTCATGTCAGTCATTGCACAGCTACAGAAATAGTCTGATATGCCAACTGTAGAACATGCAATATATCAGTGAATGTCGATATTAGTGGTCGAATAAAGTGCACTGTTAGAGAGTGAACAAAAATATATTTTTTAATCAAGGCTTAAGCATCTGTTGTGCTTAAAGAGGTAAAAGTAAAGCTGATTGCTATACCTCTAACTGACCAACAAACTGGCACCCCAAAAAATGAGAATAGCTGAGAAAGCGGTATTAAAATATAAATATGTAAGAAATGAGAACTGTAAAATAAAGTTATTAGCTCTCTGAGCTAACGGTGTCTGTCATAACCCTCCCCTCTCTCTCTCTCTCTCTCTCTCTCTCTCTCTCTCTCTCTCTCTCTCTCTCTCTCTCTCTCTCTCTCTCTCTCAGTTATTTCTCCCTCTCAGAATGATTTAACAATTATCACGTGGCGACATTGTTAAAATAAAAATAGTTTAGAAAAAAAAACGAATTTTAAAATAATATTTTAAGCTCTCTCAGTTAACAGTGTCTGGCATCAACAACCCCCCTCCCCCCCCCCCCCCCCCCCCCCACCCCCGTGACAATCATATCCTCCTCTAAGAAGTATGGGAAAGTCATCGCCTGACGAAATACTGTTGTTAAATTGAACATGGCATCCGTGTCCACCCAGACTAAAACGGGTAGCATTAATCTGTACTGAGAATTAAATGGGGCCAGTGTAACAGCTACCACATCACCCATCGAGTACTAGTACTACTGCTACCACTACCACCACCACCGTCACAACAACACAAAACGGTTACTACTGTCTGTACTGGTCGTTGTAGCCAGAGGAGTTGGCGCCGCATGCTGTCGCCACGGACTGTTTAGTTTAAGTGTGCCCCCGATATAAAACTCCATCACCTAACCAGTGGTGGAAAACACAGTAATATTCCGTGATTTAAAAAAAAAAGTACACTATACTTACAAATAGTAGAAATAAAAACCCGCACTCGTCATCTCTCCATCTCTGTAGGGACGATTTTTAATTAACCCTGGCAACGTGTCGACCCAAACCAAACTGGACCGTAAGCTGTGTTAGTTAATAGTTTCTGTCATCAACGAATAGTTTTTGATCGAGTGAAGCGTCAGGGGAAGGCTAATTTGGACTTTACTGAAATCGAATGTCGCAGCCTAGCTGTAAACCACAACACAACGTTCCAATCGCCCTCTCAAGGGTGAACGAATATTACCCGTGACATGAACATTGAGCATCACGTCGCCGCTATCGCAGGCTAGCTGTAAACCCCACAATAAAGCGAAAAACAAGTTGTAGATATTGCAGCCTAGCTATAAACCACAACAAAACCTGGCAGCCACCCAGTAAAGCCCCTTCCCCCACTCCCACCCCCCAATTATATCACCCAGCGGGAAATCGAACTCCTAAGAGTGAAAGGCTTACAACTAACAACGCTAACAACTATTCAAGCATTTAGTAGACATGAAATTATATAATAATGTGAAGTTCGGTGTTACACACAGAGTGGCTAACAACTAAAAACAAATCCCGGCCGGCAATGAAACCACTAATTAAATTATCGTTGCTGGAGCTACGTCATTCGTGGTTTGTGCAAAACTCATACATACAAACACGCGCGGAGTCTAAGGCAACGTTGGTGTGAGGATTTGAAAGCGATCGGTAAAGAAATGTTGGAGATTGACCCTGGGGGAAAAGGCATCTATTGGCAGTCCTGCTCAGCATTCGAAATTGGCCATTCAACTAAGAACAAATCCAGGCCGGCAACGAAACAAATAATGATTTGACCGTTGCTGGAGCTACATCGTTCGTGGTGTGTGCGATTTTCTGGGAAAAATCACGCATTGAGTCAAAGGCAACGTTGTGTGAAAATTTGAAAGCGATCGGTTCAGTAGTTTCTGAGTCTATAGTTAACAAACTCGCTAAATTAACACTTTTATTAAAATAGACTAGCTGTACCCGGCCACGCGTTGCTGTGGTCCAGAATGGTGAAATAGAGAGGAAAGAAAATAGCTCCCCGCTAACAGCGTCTGTCATATCCCCTCCACTCGACCCAGTCATATTTCCCTCTCCGAAGGATTGAAAAATCATCCATGGCAAAATTATTAAAATAAAAATAGTTGAGAAATGAGAATTTTAAAATTATTTTTGAAGCTCTCTCAGCTAACTGTTTCTGCCATAACCTTCCCTTCCCCCTCCCCCCCCCCCTCCCTATTCCACCAAACATTTCACCCTCTCCGAAGTTTTTGAAAAAATGATCACCCGGCAAAATTATTAAAATAGAGATAGTTAAGAAATAAGAACTTTAAAATAGTATTTTAAGCTCTCTCAGTTAACTGTGTCTAGCATAACGTCCCCCCCCACCCCCCCCCCCCCCCCTTAAATTCACCAAACATATCTCCCTCTCCGAAGGATTGAAAAAAATCATCACCCGGCGAAATTATTAAAATAGTGATAGTTAGGAAATGAGAACTTTAAAATAATATTTTAAGCTCTCTCAGCTAACTATGTCTGGCATAAACCCCTCGCCCCCCCCCCCTCCACCAATCATATCCACCCCCACCCCCTCCTCCTCCACCAATCATATCTCCCTCTCCGAAGAACTGAAAAATCATCAACTGGTAAAATAAATAAAAATAGAAATAGTTAAGAAATGAGAACTGTAAAATAATATTTTAAGCTCTCTCAGCTAGCTGTGTCTGGCAACCCCCCCCCCCCCCCCCCCCAATCATATCCTCTTCTCCGAAGGATGGGAAAGTCACCGTGTAACGAAATATTGTAACTAAATTGAGCTTGGCCTCCGTGTCCAGACTTTGGCATATACCCCCTCCCCCTCCCCCCCCCCCTTTCCACAGCCATATCTCCCTCTCCAAGGAATTGAAAAATCATCACCTTACGAAGTCATATCTTCCTCTCTGAAGGACTGAAAGATCATCCATGGCGAAAATATTAAAATAGAAATAGTTAAGAAATGAGAACTTTAAAATCATATTTTAGGCTCTCTCAGCTAGCTGTGTCTGGCAACCCCCCCCCCCCCCCCCCCCCCTCCCCCCCCCCCCCCAATCATATCCTCTTCTCCGAAGGATGGGAAAGTCACCGTGTAACGAAATATTGTAACTAAATTGAGCTTGGCCTCCGTGTCCACCCAGACTTAAATAGGTACCATTAACCTGTACAGAGAAGTAAATGAGGCCAGTATAACAGCTACCACATCACCCATTCAGTACCTGTACTACTGCAACCACTACCACCACCACCATCACAACAACAACAACAAAAACTGTCACTGCAGTCTGTGTAGGTCGGTGTAGAAAAGAGAAGTTAGACCGCATGCTGTCACCGCGGACTATTTAGTAAAATTTTGCCCCCTGACAAAGGAAAAAAAAAAACTTCATCACGTAACCAGTGATGGAACCCACAGTGAAAAGTAAGTACACTATACTCACGAATAGTGGAGAACAATTCCTCGCACCGGTCGTCTCTCCCTCTACGAGGGAACAATTTTTAACTGACCTTGGCATCCGTGTCCACCCAAACTAAACTGGACTGTACGCCGTCTTCGTTAACAGTTTCTGTCATCACCGAATAGTTATTGATCGAGAAGCGTTGCGGGGAGGCTGGTTAGGACTTAACTGAAATCGGATGTCTTTGGGTGAAAGGCGCAGATATCGCAGCCTATCTGTAAACCACAACACAACGTGGCAACCACTCTTTTAAGGGAATAAGAACAATTATCACCCAGCGGGGAATTGAACACCGGTCACCCGCGTGAAGGATGACAGACTTACAAATATACTACCGACGACTGAAGAGTTTAGGTCAGATATTGAAGCCTAGCTGTAAACCACAACACAACGTGCCAACGGCCCTCTTGAGGGCGAACTAAAATTACCCGTTACATGACCATTGAGCATCACGTCGCCGCTGTCACAGGATAGCTGTAAACCCAAAACCAAAAAAGGCGTAGAAATCGCAGCCTAGCCATAAACCACAACACAAGGTACCAGCCGCCCAGTTAAGGGCTAAAAAGAAAATTAAATCACCTAGAGGGAAATAGAATAGTGGAATATGCATAGTTCAATAAGAGCTCAGCAGTCAAATATCTGAAAATAAATCCGGGCCGACAACGAAACATATAATGATTTTACTGTTGCTGGAGCTACGTCGTTTGTGGTTTGTTCGATTTTCTGACAAAAAATCACTTTGGAGTCAAAGGCAACGTTATGTGCAAATTTGAAAGCAATTGGTTCAGTAGTTTCCGAGTTTTTAAATAACAACATCGGAAAATTAAAATTTTTATTAATATAGATGAATATTTAGTTATATGCAACTGTATGTGCTCCAATGTACTTCCCCGACCATGCGCTCTAGTGATTTTATTTAGATGATCAATTATGCGTATTGCACAATGGCAGGTCATGCCTACAGCAAGTTGCAACTATGCTGCCTTTAACTTTATCATTACTTTGCCTAGGAGTCATTGTTGTAATAAGCTGTAACTGGCCTTTTGACGGAGTTTTCATCCTGAGTTTTTTTCATGATTTGATAGGCTACTAATTCTTGGTGCAGCAGTGCACTGACACAGTTTGCAATATGCTGCCTCTAATCCGTATAAAGATCTTTTGAGTCATGGGTATGTTTTCTTCCAGTTACTATTATACTTGCAATGTCGTAAGATGATTCACATTTCTAGGATGATGTGGCCATTGGTAAAAGTTATAAAAATTTATCACAGATAGAACTAGGTCTATATCCTCTCTATTTTTTTGTCCTCAAGTAGTTTCTCAACAGTCTAAATTACTTGTTATCAGTGGTTGGTTTTAGTTTTATATCCCTCATTTATTCTTGTAGATTAACATAAATTACAGAGGGCCTTGGTTTATCGAAGTCACGATCCGTTTAGTAAGACAACAAATGCAATAAAAAATGGCGCGAATCTCCATTAGTCCGTACCAGGACATCACAACAAAGTCAAACTGAAATAAAGATGTTAACTGTAGGTCTACATTGCTATTAGTAAATCTGCATGTTTCTAACAGAGGTACCATGAAGAAAATGTGAGCACATCTTGATCAGAAAAACTAGGAAAAACATAAATATGCCAAAATATGCCAGTTCATTATCTAACGCCAGTTCAATTTCAAATAAGCCAAATTTGTGGAATCTGTCATAAAAAATGCCATATGGCAACCCTGCCGGTACATCACGGCAGACCAGCTTATAATAAAGTGTTACATTCTACCTCTGTAAGATTAGGGATTTTATTTTTCTGCTGGAAAAAAATAAAATACTCACCTGCACAGTCTTGGCGACGGAACTAGCTATGCATTAGTAAATCCTCAGGCTAAAAGACATTCCTGCCTACACCGCAAAAGGAAGTAATTTGCAGTAACATTCTATTGTCCTTACCTCCACTGACTGGACTGTAGGTGTAGGGGCAATAACTATTTCTCCAGTTATAACTAATATGTCCCTGTGTGGGTCCCTGTGTCCCATTCTGGAGAACAAAGAATATATCCACTGCCATCACTCAAACAAGCATGTCGTATGGGGCATGATTATTTCGACTGCCTGTGAGGCAAGGAACCAACATCTGGCATACAAATATGTTACATCTGGGCTATTCTCCGAATAACGGCCACATATTATGGCGGTCAGAAACAGGGCCTCAGTCACATGTAAATTGCGGACTTTCGGTGACTATACAGCCACCGCCGAGAGTATCTCCCACACCGCTTCGCGCGGCGTGGACTGGGGTGTAACTAGATGGCTGGTACTCACAGATGCGGAAGCTGCTGCTCGTGAGTCATAGTCATCTAGTTTAAACCCAATCCACGCCGCGCGTAGCGGAGTGGGGGATACTCTCGGCGGTGGCAGTAGTCGCCGGAAGTTCGCAATTTAAGTCGCCGGAAGTCCACAATTTACATTGACTGAGGCCCTGTTAGGGTGTTTTTGTGGCTGCCATAACATGTGGCCGTTATTGGGAGGATAGCCCACATCTGTAAATCGGATGTGCACACAAAAAATTCAAGTTCTTGGCCTCTCCGTGTGGGTTCCGCAGCCTCATTTTTGGGAAAACATAAATAGGCTCACTGCCTCCCTGACAAGGATGCCGTAAGAGTCGACTAACTGGGGGTTTCCTGCAAAGTCAGAGTACATCTGCCTAAGAAGCAAGAAACCAGCAGTCTGCGTATAAATCAGCCACATCTGTGAAATAAATGTGCACGCAATCATCTTTTCTGGAACAAGAGTCATCAAAAGGAAAACTATTAGAGAGTTTGAACGCTCCGCTACTTTATTATTTTTCAGGGCTCAATGAGCTCAAAGGGCTAACGTCTTTTCGACTGCACAATTAAAAAAAAAAAAATTATGTGCGGAAAGGCAAATAACTGCGGCATTCTATTTGAAATAATATTAAACGTTTAACCAATTTCTTTTATCGTCTAAACATGATTGGGGCGGAAGCAGCACTTAATCCCTTGTAACATTTACTGAGGATGGGCGTTGGTGTGTAAAGTTTTTTTTTGTTTTTTTTTTGTCCTCGTTTCTTAAATCCATTTGTTTCCCTTTTCAGTGATTGTTTTGTGATACTTTGGCTAGTTTGTCTGATTTGTCTAATAGGTAGCCATGTCTTTTATGACTATTATTACCATAGCTTCTATCGACATTTAACTGATTTCTCCGATTGTTTTCTAGACTCATTTGTTGTTGACAACTTTTGCGTGTTTCAGACGAGAGAGTTATATTGTGCTACATGGAAGCATTGGAATCACAGAGCATGGTGATTGCGAGTGTGACTAGCAAAGCCCACTAGTGCTAACACAGGTCTGCACAATATCAGGACAATTGTTGTCATCGCTTGTCTCCAATAAGCTTCTTCTTAAACCAGCTCAGCTCTAAATATCTATGCAATCAAGTCTCTCATTTATCGCGGTTCCATTTCTCTCTCTCTCTCTCTCTCTCTCTCTCTCTCTCTCTCTCTCTCTCTCTCTCTCTTTCTCTCTCTCTCTCTCACACACACACACACACACACACACACTGCTTCCACCATGCAACATTAAACACAGCATCCTGTTTCTACGAATCAGCCTTAATCTCTGTATCCTTTATTTTGTCTGTATTCTGTGCGGAAAAATCCCCCATCAGCTACTGCATGTCATATTCTGAATTATGGTCACATTGTACACAAGGAGGGTGCATTTCGCATTTTTTAGACTTCTGCCAACCGTAGATTATCGAGATTTGTGCAAGCGACAGCGATAACCGGGTTAGTTCAGAATTGTGCACACAAAAGGACATGCTCTTCACCTTGCGTTTACCCCGGTAAAACTGACAATTTTTGAATGTTGTCGACTTTGTTTTTCAGTTCAAAGATTAATTTATTTCCTTCATTTTAATCTATTGTAACTGTAGCATGCACCTGACGAGACAGAGCGAAATCGCCAGGCAATAAATTGTACATTCATGTATTTGTGTCTTCTTTGTTCCTATGTAATTATGTTTATTTCAAGCCATTCTAAATATTTCATTCAAAGGTATTTTCTGTAACTAGATACCTGATGGCGTTCTTAATGATGGTGGTGTGGTCAATGTCTCTTATTAATATATTTTAACAGGCAACAATTACCATGGTCTAAAATACTTGGAGACATAGAGAGTTCACCTATAAATATAAGGCTCTTACCATTAAAAATCTAAAACCATGTAGGCAAAATCACCACATGAGAGGTCAGATGCCTAAGAAAAGCCGCCAAACTAACCATGTGCCATTGATTGAATAATGATACTTTCAGACAGGCTGTGGGAACGACACCTTGTACTAGATTTATCAAGAAACAGCAGATCAATTGGTTTGGCCATGTTGTTAGAATGCAGTTTGATCAAATACCATAACATACGCTATGTCTCATAAGATCAGCTGCAAGAGCAAGAGGACGTCCGCGAGAAATAATGGATCGACAACATTAAAGACACTCTACGCCTTTTCATTATGACAATAGCAAGTGACAGCCAGCATGCAGGGATCGCAAATTATTCCTCCCTACGGCTGTTAACGGCATAAGCTGTTTATGATGATGATGATGACATGATAAAAATAGTGATCTAATGCTATAGGGCTGCCCACCTCTTCATTGAGATATTGGACCATTCCACATTAAGTAAGCTGATGACCATGTCAGCTGAAATTGGCCCCAAGAAAGAGGCTTTATCTCGAATTGTGTTTAGTAAAAATCGGCTTTCAGTGTTGTGCCAGTTGGTTTTAACAATATAAAACAATGCAACATCTTTCTAGATAACAGTGTTAGATTGTGCTATTGCGAATCATTGGAATCTCAGCCCATTGTAAGATCCGATCATGTTAAAGACAATTATTCGACAATTAGATCATTGCGATTTCTGGACCATATTTAGCACTGCTTGACAGTAAGTTACTTCTCCGGTGAAAAGATACGAATGCTGTTTATATTCCATAGTTTTTTTTTTTTTTTTTTCAGGTGGACGATGCACCTGAGAAATGAAGATATTAATTCAGTCATTCATTCATTCATGCATGCGTTCATTTATTCATTGATCCGTTTATTCATAGTTTGTTGATCACTGTGAAATCTACACCATAAATCAAATAGGTTCCACCAATTGGAATCTTACGTCATTACATCTGAGCAGTTCGACAACTGACCTGTCTAAACATTAGGGATATTTACTGCGCAAAAACCAGTGTACATTTATGTACGACTTTTTTGTTTGGATCAATAATATACGTCATAAAACCCATTTGTGCTGTTAGTAATGCGCACATTCAAACAAATAAAACAATAAATTGCCTTACAGTGCGAGACTAATTAAGTTATTAACTAAACGAAGACGAACATGCTAGAAAGAAATATCTAGATCAGTACGGAGGCGTTTAGGAAATTGTATCCCCATCATCATGTGCATTGGTAAATGAGCCTTAACGACCTAGCTTCTCAACATGTTATAATTTTAAACAGAATATAAACGTGCATTTTTATTTTTGCTATGGCCTTGAAAAGATGGCAGACATTTTTTGACCCATTCAGTAATCATCACACGTTTACTGAGTGCTCATCATCATCATTATTTAACAGATCCTTAGCAGAAGGTCGCTCTCAACGCAACCAGTCTGAAACATATTCAATCTCTTACAAGCTCTCCCGCCTCGTGCACTTTCATATCCACGGAGTCACTTATATCCTGTACCCCTCTTCGTGTTCATCGGTCCCTACACCTCCTTACTGGTACGAATCCATTCTGTTATTATTTTTTTTTAATAATCCGCAGTGGCGCTTGATGTGGCCAAAAATATATAAGCTTTCGAAAGAAAAGGTTGTTTATTAATTAATCAGTTTTCCTTGATGTTCAGATCTTTTAGAATGTTGGTATTTCTTAAATATACAGATTACCATTTATTAAATACTTTCTCCTTGTCACCTAGGGATCTCCGGATAAGCTGGAACTTAACGTCTACGTAGAGTTGAGCTGGATATCAACACAAATATCCAACCATCTTGGGTGGGTCCCGTGGTAGCGAACGATGACACATCTGGTAATAAACTACTGTTCTGCTCTCACTCGAACTGGCACTGGTAACTACAAAGTTTTATTTTCCTGACGATTTTCTACCCTGTATTTTACTGATAGTGCAAATGTGCTAGACACTTTAATATGAATAGGTTTAGACGACGGATCAACATTATGGTATAATTGCTCCGTTCTACTTCTGACTCAAGCCTAGGTTTGAAGAATCTCATCCCAGTGCACGAACTCCGTGCACCGGCGAAGATCCTGAAATACTTTGGGTAGATTTAAAACTCAAAATTTGTGCCCGGGCAGCGCCGTCAGGCAACACGTTTTCGATCTCTGACTGACATGGAATTTGGTACGTGCGCAACAATACACACGGGCGCCCGATCCTACTAACGATAGACCATGGAAAATTACTAGAAGTTCACTTGAAAAATCACAGATTTCACCGGGACGCCCTGCCACGAGACTACGCAGCTCCCGAATAGATGTCAACACATATTATCCAGACCTCGAATACAAATGCTGGCCTTCTTTAATATTTTATATAGTCTGTGGCGGATGATCTCCAGATGGGTGTATCGGACGCGGGAAATTTTGCATGTGATCCAGAGGTTTTTATTGATTTGCATACCGCTTTCTTTTCGTTTCAAATGTTAGGAACTAACTTTAGAGTAATCCGGTTAGGTTACTATAACGTGTCCACCCCCCCCCCCCCTTTCCTTTCTAACCGACACGATTCATTGCTAGCGTGATTTTCAGACGGGTTCACTTTCTCATTGTGTGTTCAAGTGGCCATTGCTAAAAATGAAGGAACGATATGAGATCCAGCGCTCAGTGGGGAAACACAGGTCATTGTTATTCAGTGTCCATGTAGAATTAACGTTAACGTTGTCAGTTCTATTTCTTATTGGGCTGCCTCTTCCTTCGTTTGTTACAATAACTTTTGTAAATTTTGAAAAATAATGTAGTGGAATTAGGTTTGTAGGCTGAATTAACTTTCGATCATAACTCGGTGAAACACAATCTGTAGGTTTTTGACCCTTGTCTTTGACCTCTTTTCTATTAATTAAACATATAAAACTACAATTAAACTGCCATTACTGCCTGTATTTACTACTTATGCCACATTGGCTAACTCTGAGGATTTATGGCTCATGTCTTCACCGCGGACTGTGTAGGTTAAGGATTTAGCTGTGCTCTGGACAGGTGTAAAAAATACAATTTACCAAAGATTGGAAGCCGGATCTACCGCATAAGTGCTTAGCGTTCTTAGCCCTTCCTCTTTTTTAAAAAAAATACAGATAATACTACTGAAGACGTTTACACAGCAATACAAGCCAAATGTAACACGGCAGCAGGGTTCGGCTTTCTCAACTATACAATAATGAAAATGCTACTAGCCAAAACCATTAAACAGTTTACTTAAATTTTACAATGACATCTGGAAAGAGGAAGGGATTCCCAAAAATGGAAGGAAGAAGCTATGATACCTATTAAAAAGTCTAATGAGAACCCTCAAAACCTAGACTCAAATCGACCAATATCATTAATATCTCACCTCAGGAAAATACTAGAAACAATCATAAATAAAAGAATAACATTTCATATAGAAAAGAATAACCTGTTTAGCAAGACTCAGGCAGGATTCAGAAATAATAGATGTACCCTAGATCAAATTATAAAATTACAAGATCACGTCAAAAAGGCATTTGAAAGGCGCGAAAAAACAATTACTTATGACCAGTGCTATCGACCAGCAGCCTTGCTCAAAATAGCAAAACTAGGATTTACAAGAAAGACTTATAAATATATTTGAAGCTTTTTACAAGACAGAACATTCTTAGTACTAGTGAACAATGAAAGATTAAACTTATAGCCAAGTTAATGGAATTCCTTCAGGAAGAGATATTGTCACCTACCCTCTGTCGTTTAATTGTGGAGGACCTTCATCATCAATCAGCAAGTCCATTACAAAACGTCGCTCTCTTCACGGCACGCCTGAAAGTATCCTTTTTCCTGGCCAGCTTTCTGGCCCCATGTGCTTTCAATGTCAATGCATACTCAATATATTCATCTTCGGGTTGGTCGACCCCTGCCTCGTCTTCCACAAACTGCACCTTTCATCACCGTCTTTTCCAAGCCACAATACCACTTGATGTGGCCAAAATACTTTAACTTTCGGGACAGGATGCTCTTTATGAGTCAGTTCTCCTTGATGTTCAACTCGTTTAGAATGTCGATGTTTTTCCTCTTCCTGATCCATAGTATTCTAAGAATGTTTCTATAACATTTCAATTCAAAAGCTCCAATCGTTCTCTTCAATTACAGAGTGAGAGTCCAAGACTCACACCCGTAAGTTGCCACAGGAAAAATGCGTGATCTCAAAATTGTTACTTTAACCAATTTACTAGTTCTTTGCCATAGGTTCTTCATGCTATTTAATCTCTGCATTGCTAATACAAGTCTTCTTCTGACTTCTTTTGAGTAGTCGCCACTGTTATTCACTAAAGAGCCCAAGTATTCTGAATCTGTTATATTTTCTATTTCGTCATTTTAGATTGTGATACGTGGTTGATGTGCTGTATTTACTAAGGACATTTTTTTTTAATTCAAAAAAAAGATTCACTTCTTCGCTGTGTTTTATTTTACGGCCAGAATTACTTTTTCTAAACCTAGTACACTCTTGGAAAGGAGAACTGTGTCGTCTGCATATCGGAGTTCTGGGATAGGATTACCTTCAATTTTTAGTGGATTAAAGCTCTTACATGCCTCATCGCTAATTGCGTTTCTCATAACATTTTCATCATATGTGTTAAAAAGGGAGTTGTGAAAGAATGCAGCCCTGTGTCATTTCTTTATGCAGTTCAAACCATTTTGATGTTTCACCAGCTGCTCTGACCGCTGCCTGTTGTTCATGGTATAGAGACTCCATTAAGTGCACCAGATGATTTGGAAATCTCATGCCTCTCTTTATATGCTTTAGTTTATGATGCTGCACACAATCAAATGCCTTGCTGTAGTCTATGGAACAAATAAAAAGATCTGTCTTGTATTCACTACTTGAATGACCTTAACGAAGTAATTACCAATTTTAAAAAAGAAACAGGTTTAACACAGTATGCAAAGGACTGCAAATTATCACATTTACAGACAGATAGAATTCGCCAGGACTCGACTCCAGAAAGAATAAACCAAGTGACCAATTGGATCAACAAATGGGGATTTGGAATTACCACTGACAAAACCTTTAGCATGCTGTTCGGCTTTAGAAACCATCACATTTACCCCAGTGATACTAGAATTACAATCAATAGAAGAACGATACAAAGAAAAAAAGACCACACGATTTCTACGAATGATTATGGACAAAGAAATGACATAGAACAAGCACATTGAAGAACTAGTATTAAAGTGCAAAATGTATAACAATATGATAACAATGATTAAAGGAAATTGATGGGGAGCACACCAAGACACACTAATCCAATTTTACAAAAAATTTGTCAGGGGTAAAACTGAGCATAAATAACGCAAATTTAGGCATTACATGGGTTGACAAAATTCTGGAAGACCTAGACTTCGCCGACGACATAGCACTCCTGAGTTCAGAACACACAGACGCCCAAGAAAAAATCAATCGACTCCAGAATTTCTCAGAACAAATTGGACTCCAAATTAACACCGCAAAAACAAAAATTCTAGACCTTACCAACAGTTCAGTTGATATCACGCTGAACAACAACAGCCTTGAAAAAGTCAACAGTTTCACTTATCTAGGGAGCAAGATGTCATCTACAGGAGATACCGCACCAGAAATATCATTTAGAATAGCACTGGCATCTAGTGCCTTCAATAAACTGTCTAACATCTGGAAATCAAAGACACTTAGCAAACACACAAAACTCAAGATCTTCAATTCTTGTGTGATTCCAGTACTAACCTATGGATGCGAGAGCTGGAAATCAACGAAAGCTCTAGACACAAAAATTAGACAGTTTTGAAAATAAATGCCTTAGAAGAATACTAAATTTCAAATGGTCAGATTTCCGAACCAATACACAAATAAGGCAAGAATCCAGGCAAGAGTATGTGTCTAATTTTATACGAAAACGCCGCTGGAACTATGTCGGCCACGCCCTTAGAATGGATAAATCAAGACTTCCTTACCAAGCCCTCATTTGGACACCACAGGGGAAAAGATCTCGTGGAAGACCAAGGGAAACCCTACGTAGAACTATCATCAGGGAAGGCTCGCTCATGGGCCACTCAAACATCCAAGACCTACAACGGATTGCAACGGACCGCCGTGCATGGAGAGTCGCGACCTCTGTCCTATGTGCCGCACTCGACACAAGAGGAAAGACTAACTAACTAACTAACTAAAACTGAGTACGGGAGCATAGTTTATGATTCAGGAGAAGAAGGCCACAAGAATAAGCTCGATAGTATTCAGTTTTCAAGCTTTGACAACCGTTATGGGGGAAGGTAAATGGACATCGAGGGAGGCGATGGTGGTGGAACTAGGCATCACACCACTACATCCCAGAAGAAAACAACTGAATCATAGTTACTGGATGAAAGCGGCAATTGACGACAGGCACCCAGCATCAGGTGATTTTCATTCTAATTCTAACCCGTATCCAGAACAACCGATCAGCAATGTACTCAGACCAGCAGGATGGGATGCCGCCATTGAAATACAAAACAATGGAACTTAGCCGGGTATATTCCCCAGATCACTCTATGGACACTAGAACTACCCCTGACAGATATGAGTTTGATCAAAATTATTTCTAAAAATACCGAAAATTGTGGCTAACGGCAAAGCTAGAATTCAGCAAGACGGCAATTACGAGGGATGATTGAATGGTTTCCCGCCCTCTGCCCCTCTTTGCTCCCTATCAATTCCGGATGCTCTATCAGTACAATTTCCACTACCCTCCCCCAGAGAGGACTTGAGTCCGATAACCCACAAGCCACAACAATCTTCACACTTGGATCAACCGTGAGCTGGGTATCCCAAGAATCTGGTATTTACACCGAAGAGTAGCTACCAACCCAAATCGACATAATATAACCACACACCACACTATAACAAATGACGGATATACTCTTTGTGAGGCTTTACCTAACATTTCACACACATCTCCATTACATGATTAACCCGTTCTTATTGCAGGAAGGCAACTATAAGACCAGTAAAACCCAAAAACTGTTTTCACTACTTTTTGGCACAGTAAAATACTCAAAATTGTAAAACTATAAATGATGGCACAAAGGACGTTTTGTTGAGAAGCAAGCTCTCCTACGATACACGTCTGGTCAAATCAGAAGGAGCTGAAACCAAGAAGGAAAGATCAAGAATGAAAGAGCAAGAAGAACACAGTTGACAACAGGATAAGGAATGATTGGTCTGACTTAGAGGAAAGAAGCATAAGCCCAGAGACAGCGCAAATACCAGAAAGTGTGGCAAATAACCCAGACAACAAATATAGCAGAAGACTGTTGGCAGTTTCGGCTAGCTAGCAGCAGGTTGAACGTGGTTGAGTTTTTGATTTGATTTTTTAAAGGCATTGGAATTTGAACAAAAGTTCGTCGTTCCAGAATTATAAAAAGTCGTCCCCCTGTGGGATGCAATTTTTAGTTATTTTGAAGCCGCACTCTGGCTTTTTGTTGGGACCTTATAAGAAGAAACTTCACAGGGAGCATGTACAGCAGGAGTCTACCAATCATCAGTAGAATGGATCCCTCGACAACAAATGTTTCGGCCTACGAGCTCCTAGACCTTTTCAGAGAGTGGGCCCACCTGAGTTCATGACGCTCACGGTTGATTTTCTCCTGCTGCACGCATTACCGGATGTTCTCGAACAAGGACAAGACGAAATTGGTGACTTTGCAAAAGGTACTGTGAGATACGAAGTGTATTTACATAGTCGCATAATTAGAGCAGTCAGCAAACCTGGACGACCAAGTGGCAAGCTTACGGTTGGTTTATCGGACACATGTTAGACTTTGTTGGCAGATGGGAGAGGGACACTGGCAGACAATTCGTACACGATTGACTTTAAGGGATAAGACTTAATTTTCCACTAGATACCCGGACCAACTCATCGAGGCCCATCCCACATGACGTTCCGCCGTGTCCAGAGCAAGCTCGAGGCTCTCTCAGCAGCCTCGCTCAGTTGTTTCAGTGGTCGTTTGCGCTCATTTCCTCGCAAGCCCAGCTATTTTATCACATTCTACATAGAAGTTGAAACGAGACCTCTTGCGCCTACCTCGACAGCGAAGATTCTTACTGTGTACGCTTCGTCTCTCCTCAGACCAGCCGCGAGGTCACTATTTCTCGAGCTTATACATATGACCCTCGTCCATTCGCGACTCATACGGCACGATCAGCTCGATCAGGATGAGCTGGCGTTTTTCCGCAGAGTGCAGGACTATGTCGGGTCGCAGGCCAATCTTTCGGATTAATTCAGGGTACTTTTCACGACCAGGCAGGTCAACCGCCAGTAGCCAGTCCCTCGCACAGTCAAGCATCGATGGAGCTCATGCGACCTTGTTGAATTTACCTTTAAAAATCTACATAGCCTTGAGGAAGCGCACGGGGACGACGGTAGGACTGGCCCTCGCATTGGTCCTCATCCTAGCTTGGTCTACAACGGCTGCTAACTCTTTCAATACCTTGTTGTGGCGCCAAGTATACCTTCCCTAACCTAGGGCTTTTCTGCACGCGGACAATACGTGCTCGAGCGTCTGCTTAGTTCTACACAGTGGGCATGTCAGGTCGTTAGTCGCACTCCATTTTACCATGTTGACACCGGACGGTAATACATCGTAAGCAGATCTAACGATAAAGCTCAGTCGCAGAGGGGCTATTCGCCCCATTTGAGTTCTCGTGGCAAGGCGCTCTCGAGGCTGATCCACTAACTTTGCTGCGATTGTTGTGTGGCTTTTTGGACCCGAACCTCATTTTCGGTGTCCCTTTTCTGCTGTAATACCATGTCTCGGAGCTCTTTGGCTGTGGCTTTGGACCACCAACTGACTTTTCCGTGCTCTAGGCCTCGACAGTCGGTCTGAGTGTAACCCATCACTTCTCTCAATTTCAGTGCATATTGGGCAGATTCGATCGCATCTAGGACTTCCCATTTGACACTTGTCTTTGGAGCGGGCTGGACAGCAGTGACAGTGGGATCTAAAGACTCACTCCGCATCATCGCGAGTCTTACTTTGCCAACTTTAAACTCTTCGGTTATTGGTTTAAACGGAAGTCCCAGCTTCGTCTGTTTACAATACAGAGCCACATCAGTCAGACAAGGTGGTGCTTCCAACGACTTCCTCATGGCTGTGTTGATCTTACGCTCCATGGTCTTCACTGTCGTCATCGTCACTTCGTAGACGAGCCCGCAACATTCAAAAGCGAGATAGGTCTGAATTGGCACAGACTCAGGGAGTCTCGCTCCTTGGGAATGTAGACAACGTTGGCCCGTTGCCACTCGGAACATGTGATTTCGGCTCCACTCTAATCTCAGCAAGAGGTGTATCATTCTGAGGTTTTTCAGACAGCGCTTGTACACGACGTACGGAACAACATTCGGCCCTTGAGGGGACTTGCCGCTAGTTCTTTTCACAACTTCTTCGACCTCAGACCAAGAGGGATGTATCATTTTAAATGGTTCCATGGGCAACTCAGGTTGCTTCAGGCCGCCAATGATCTCTGGGTTGTCATTGAGAGGCCCATTCTTTTTCTTATCTAAGTACATCTGGCGTAGATGTGACTCAAGCTCCTCTTTACCGACTACCTGAGTCCCTGACTTCGGTTGCTCGAACAGACCTCGGGCAAACTGGAACGGGTCCCTAAAGAATATCTCTCTCTCCTTTTTGGTTCTTCGTCTGTTGTTACAGAAACGCTCAGCGCGATAGAGGGCACTGTGTCTGGCTCTCAGGTGCAACCAGATCCCGTGCAGTCCCTCCCTTTCGCTGCCTGTGGCGGCTTAGAACAGTTTTCTGAGTGCGTTTTTTGTCTGCAAGGCACTTCAGAATGTCCTTCTGTCTCCTGCTTTTATTTTGCTTGACGCCCGGCGTCTTCTCGACTGTCCTGAACTCGCGGGAACAGTGCTCGTATATTATATTACTAAACCGTGTTATCTTATCACCTAGCGACTTTTTCTTTAAATCATGATTTAATTTCTCACACAATGTACCCTCCAGCTTGCACCACGACACCTTCTCGCTTGCAGGCAGAAACTTAATCTTTGAACGCACTTCTTCAGGAATCATCAATTGCGTGCCTTCGTAGTCGACGTCATGGGCATCTCCGGGCGAGTGGGGTTCGCCCTGCCTGTCGTTCCCTAACGACTCAGTAACTACTACTGGAGTATAAGTTATGCAACGATGTTTACTGCGTGGCGCACCTTCGCATTTCATCCTTCCGGCATGAGTTCTCAGACCATGCAACCCCTTGAAGCTCTTCCCACATGTACAGAGCCAACCCGGTCTTTGGGCAATAATCTCAGTCCACGGGCTAGCAAGGTCGTCACCGTTGGTATCTATTGATATGGGTCCATTATTCTCCCTTTCTTTCGATCGACCCTGAGGGCATACTTCTATTTGGTTTTTCAAAATCGGATTTATTATATGGTGTTAAGGGTGATCGGCCCGGTCCACCGTCGACATCTGTCTCCAGAATGTCAGTATACACCCCGGCGCTGCCGGGGCGCCAGTCTTTCCATAGGGGTCCGCCAGTCTTTCCTGGCTGTCTAGTGGGCTAGCCACGTACAATAAAAAATAAAAAAACTCCACAGGGGAGCATTACAGCAGGAGTCTAACAATCATCAGTAGAAGTGATCCCTCGTCAACAAATGTTTCAGCCCACGAGCTCCTAGACATTTTCGGAGGTGGGCCTACCTGAGTTCATGAAGCTCAGGCTTCATCTGCTCTTGCTGCACGTATTATCGGATGTTCTCGGACAGGGACAAAACGAGATTGGTGACTGCGCAACAGGTACTGTGAAATTCGAAGTTAAGTTACTTGGTCGCTGCGGTAGCATATTAGAGCTGCGAAAACGTTCAATATCTTGTTGTGGCGCCAAGTATACCTTCCCTGACCTAGGGCTTTTCTGCACGCGGACAATACGTGCTCGAGCGTCTGCTTAGCTCTACACAGCTGTCATGCCGGGTCGTTAGTCGCACCCCATTTCCTAAATATAGCCGGGCCCTAAATATGGCATAACGGCTGAACAGGGTTTCCGGGACCTCTCTATGGGTGATCCTCATCCGCAAGATGGCATTTTGTGTCACCGGGTGTTTATCGCTCGGTGTGATGTCCTGGTGAGGTAAAACTTACATAATTACATTAGTCAGTCACATGAATTGCTCAGAAGACAGCCAAATCAGAGGCAGTAACACTACCAACTGATGGCACAATAAGGAACACATCACTTAATTACATCCAAGCCTGAACAATGAGACAGACACGACCTGACCGGCCAGACAGACACGGAAAACATAAAATGCTAGTATCAAACGCTATGCTATGAAATAGCAAAACAGTTTGTTGCCATAATTACAACCGATATTGACTAGGACCAGGTTATCATCCTAGTCAAAGGTTGAACGTGGATAGTTCAAATCGAACGAACAAAAGAACCCACACATAAATAATCTTTCTGCTTGAATTACATTACATAATATTCTCAATATAAATTAGCGCATTTAGCTGACCAACATGACATATAGCACCAGGTGATTATACAAACTGACAAGCGCCCCCAAATAGTTCCAGACCTTAGGGGTGTAAAAAAAAGTTCCGAGAAAGTAAAGCAGCCCTATGATATCTTCTTCTTCTTATATTTCTATTTCTTCTTCTTCTTCTTCTTCTTCTTCTTCTTCTTCTTCTTCTTCTTCTTCTTCTTCTTCTTCTTCTTCTTCTTCTTCTTCTTCTTCTTCTTCTTCTTCTTCTTCTTCTTCTTCTTCTTCTTCTTCTTCTTCTTCTTCTTCTTCTTCTTCTTCTTCTTCTTCTTCTTCTTCTTCTTCTTCTTCTTCTTCTTCTTCTTCTTCTTTATCTTCTATTTCTTCTTCTTCTTCTTCTTCTTCTTCTTCTTCTTCTTCTTCTTCTTCTTCTTCTTCTTCTTCTTCTTCTTCTTCTTCTTCTTCTTCTTCTTCTTCTTCTTCTTCTTCTTCTTCTTCTCCTTCTTCTTCTTCTTTTTCTTCTTCTTCTTCTTCTTTACGTTCACTGGCTGTAAATTCCGGCGGAAAATTTAGTCTTGTTCCAGAACCTGAGTATTGCGTGCACATCCGTTTAAGAGATCTGACTTAACTGTACGCAAATTGTTGGTTCCTTGCCTCTCTTACAGATGCACTCCGACTTCGAAGGAAGCCTCCAATTAGTTAACTCTTACGATATGCTTGTTTGGGAGGCAGTGGGTGTATTCTTGTTTTCCCCAGAGCGGGAAACTACATCATCTATCGTGTGCCAGTTGGTTCATTCAAATATAGAGATGTAGGTCTCAGGGATATTAAAGGGTCATTTTACTGTATTATATGGAATAATATAGATGTAATATGGAAAACTAAATATGAAACAATGATACTCTCAACTAATAGCACTGACTGACTAACAGACTCACAGACAGATAGACAGAAAGATAGGCAAACATTTAGACAGATGGATGGGTGGGTGGATAGGAAGAATGATAGTTAGACAAACAGACAGACATTCAGGCATTCAAACAAACATAAAGATTTACATAAAGATACACATAGAGACAGAAAGACGAACGGAGAGGCAGGCGGGCGGGAGGGCGAACAGACAGACAGACAGACAGAAAATTGAAAGATACACAACCATTCAGTGATGGGCGAAAGAGGTCAGCACTGAACATATTCTGCAACTGCAGAAGACAGTTTAACATAGATGGCACAAGCCACTTGTATTCTGAACATATTGACTCGATTCTGTCAGTTTATTTTGTTAATTCAACAACTGACACATCAGGGAAATTCCCATTAGTGCTCTGCTCTTGTTTATGTTGGCTGGTGGAGAAGGATGTGTGTAATTACTGTTATAGTCACACAAAAATACACAGGTATTCATGCATGAGTCATAGGTTTCCTATACATTTCAATTGTACTTCCAAATTAGGCAACAGTTTCTGAACTCTTTCAGCTCCAAGCAACGTCTGGTGTGTATATTTCATTTCACTCTAAAGCATAATGGTGTATTGTTTTTTTTTAACATAAGAAATCAGGCTTCGAAAAATGGCTACCAACACTGTAAATATTGAATGGGTGAATGTAGTTTACTTTAGGATTTTCCATCACTCTTTTCTTCACCTCACATATCTCCGAGTAAACATGATCGTACCGAAAGAGTTAATTCTTTCAGTAATAATCAACTTTTTATACGCTTCTTGGTAATTCCCCCAAAAATATATGATTTTCGTCTTCTATCACATTCATTTATTCAATATCCTATTGTGCAATTTTATGTCACACGGGGCTCGCAGTCTATTCCTCCATTCCGTTCTATATTCTGCAATCAATTCAATATCATGGATTGAACCAAGTCCAGTAGCTTTGGCCTCTCAATCAACGTTAATTTTAGGGTTTCTTTTGGGTCTCCTCGTCTCATTAATCACTTTATTTCCCATGTTAGTGTCCGCTGGTTTCTTCTCAGCATGTGTCCAGTGTAGCGCCATCTTCTCTGTCCTATATGACACTAGTGGTTGCCCAGATATTTCTCTTATTGCTTTGCTCCTTTTGTATTCATCCCATTTTATTGTCATCATTTTTATCAGGCATTTTGTTTTTCGAACGCATGCAACTTTCATTCTCATGTCTTTGCTGGTTCTCCAACTTACATTAACATATGTTAAAACTGAAAAAACATTAGACGTGAAAACACGTCAGTAACTAAGTAAAGATCCCTGTTCATGCTTTTAGGCGCATCGGGCATATGAAAAGAGCATTCATATTTTTACAGACTAATCGGCACTAGGTGGATAATGTGGTCAGCATTACGCTGGCCGTCATTACTTTCCCAGGACGTACATACTTGAACCCATTTTAGGCCCGATACGCATGGTGTGGAAAATAGTCATTTTCTTACTTAAGGGGGGATTATCTGTGAATCACTTTTGTACACGAAGATTGACTCTACTTTTTATTGTTGTCTAAAGAATTATTTTTCTTTTCTCAGTTGACAAAGATAGATTGCTTTTGATGTTTAAAATATGACAACGAACTGATATTCTTGGTACGCCCTGTATGGATCTCATTACTTTTTTATTGTTGTAAGGGAATAGATCGGTTGAAAGTCTAACACCTAGTTTAATTTGTTCATAAGTTTCTATTTGATGATCAATTCTAATAAGGGTTTCATGATGCTACTGAATGTTTATGTAAATATCTAATTTCGTCCTTTTTAGGACGAAATTTTTTTGTCATTTGAAGCCCTACTCTGGCTTTTGCCGGGGGCCGCAATATAGGCAGGCCATACATATGGCCAGATGTCTGAACGCGGTTTCTGGGACCTCTCCACGGCGATCCTCATCCGCATGGTGGCACTTTGTGTCATCGGGTGTTTATCGCTTGTGTGATGTCCTGGTGGGGTAGAAATTCAGTCAGTCAGACTGAATGTTTTTTTCTATTTTGTAAGACTGCCTTCAGTGTTAACATTTTCCTACACGCTTCTTCTTTCTTTCTTCTACACTTCTTCTTTCTTTCTTTTTTTTTTTTTTTTTTTGGTACTCCACCAGGAAATCACATAAGCGATAAACACCCTGTGATACAAAGTGCCACCAGGCAGATGAGGATCACCCGTGGAGAGGTCCCAGAAACTCCGTTCAGCCGTTATGCCATATTTCGGGCCCGGCTATATTTAGGGCCCCCTGGCAAAAGCCAGTGTGGGGCTTTAAAATAACTAACAATTGCATCCATCAAGATAGATTTATTGATAGATAATTATAATTTCATCCGATTTCTTTTTATCAAAGGCTTTAGCTAAGGCCAAAAAATGTACACATGGATCTCTGGTTTATTTCACTAATTCCTTCTGTTAATGACAGCAAACAATAAAGTCCAATCACAATTCTATAGAACCTGGAACATCGTGTATATTATTCTACTTAAAGTTAGTTTCTTGTCTTTTACAGTCAGCGTCTGTGGCTTAGGCGTTGCGAAGGAGCTTCGTAATGCTGAGGTGCCGGGTTCGATCCATTTGGTCTTGCGTTGGTTTCAATGAAGCTAGCTACTGAAAGTTAACTGTTCAGCACGCAATGGCAAAATACTGAACTTAAAATTTGCCTTAAAAAACCGCAACAACCAAAAAAATAAATAAATACTGGAGTTGGTTCTGCAAAGTCCTGTGAAGGATACACAAAAACTTTGTATGTATTTTGATTTACAGGATGTTGCGTCGCCGCACTAGCCATGTAACATTTTATATGTGTATATATTTGCTAGTTGTGGTTTTACTGGGCAACTTCACGTTCACTAGTTTGCCAGTACTACTTAACGTTCGACTCTCGATACACCTGTAAACCCCAACGCTAGCGGTCTTTCGCCAAATCGTCCGCAACTGGGATCAACCCCGGCACCGTGTGTTATTTTTATAGACTGATTGTTATTCCACAGGTGATACGATCAAAATGTCTCTTACCTCCCTTCCATCGCAAGTCATTTCATGTTACCCATTTAATCTGGATCAATCTGCGAGCCAAGTTTAATTATTTACAAGTTTCGCAATTTGAGGATTTTGTATTAAAAATCATCGGGCGTGATTCTAGTCACAGCGTCACTACGACTCTCGTACTGTTAGTTGGTTGGTTAGTTGGCACTTCCCCCTCTTTCCAGGCGATAGGGTTTTGTTGTGCTTTAGGGAGGCTTGGCAGTCATAGCCTGTGGCTATGGACTGTGATTGGTAGATGCCGCCCACGAAGAAGTCCGGCCTCTGCATACCACAAAACCTACCTTGTTTACTGTAAAGAAAAGGAAGCATCAAACTCTTTAGCATAAGGGTTACTGCAGAAGCTGTCGGATCAGAATATCACTGCTCTGTTCATAACGTGGATTACCTCCTATTGCAGATGTCACATTCTCTCCTAAAGCAGATGTCACCTTCTCTCCTAGAGCTGATGTCACCTTCTCTCCTAGAGCAGATGTCGCCTTCTCTCCTAGAGCAGATGCAAGATTTCTTCATAGAGCAGAGCACATGTCACCTTTTTACCTAGAGCAGATGTCACATTCCCTCCTAGAGCAGATATCACCGTCTCTCCTAGAGCAGATGCCAGATTTCTTCATAGAGCAGAGCACATGTCACCTTTTTACCTAGAGCAGATGTCACATTCCCTCCTATAGCAGATGTCACCTTCTCTCCTAGAGCAGATGTCACCTTCTCTAATAGAGCAGATGCCATCTTCTCTCCTAGAGCAGATGCCAGATTTCCTCATACAGCTGATGCCACCTTCCCTCCTATAGCAGATGTCAACTTCTCTCCTAGAGCAGATGCCACCTTTCCTCCTAGAGCAGATGTCACTTTCTCTCCTAGAGCAGATGCCATCTTCTCTCCTAGAGCAGATGCCACCTTCTCTCCTAGACTAGATGCCATCTTCTCTCCTAGAGCAGATACCAGATTTCTTCATAGAGCAGAGCACATGTCACCTTTTTACCTAGAGCAGATGTCACATTCCCTCCTATAGCAGATGTCACCTTCTCTCCTAGAGCAGATGTCACCTTCTCTAATAGAGCAGATGCCATCTTCTCTCCTAGAGCAGATGCCAGATTTCCTCATACAGCTGATGCCACCTTCCCTTCTATAGCAGATGTCAACTTCTCTCCTAGAGCAGATGCCACCTTTCCTCCTAGAGCAGATGTCACTTTCTCTCCTAGAGCAGATGCCATCTTCTCTCCCAGAGCAGATGCCACCTTCTCTCCTAGACTAGATGCTATCTTCTCTCCTAGAGCAGATGCCATCTTCTCTCCTAGAGTAGATGCCATCTTCTCTCCTAGAGCAGATGCAAGATTTCTTCATAGAGCAGTGCACATGTCACCTTTTTACCTAGAGCAGATGTCACATTCCCTCCTAGAGCAGATGTCACCTTCCCTTCTAGAGCAAATGTCAGATTTCCTCATACTGCTGATGCCACCTTCCCTCCTATAGCAGATGTCAACTTCTCTCCTAGAGCAGATGCCAGATTTCCTCATAAAGCTGATGCCACCTTCCCTCCTATAGCAGATGTCAACTTCTCTCCTAGAGCAGATGCCACCTTTCCTCCTAGAGCAGAGGTCACCTTCTCTCCTAGAGCAGATGCCAGATTTCTTCATAGAGCAGAGCAAATGTCACCTTTTAACCTAGAGCAGAGGTCACATTCTCTCCTAGAGCAGATGCCAGATTTCTTCATAGAGCAGAGCAAATGTCACCTTTTAACCTAGAGCAGTTGTCACCTTCCCTCCTAGAGCAGAAGCCACCTTCCCTTCTAGAGCAGATTCCAGATCTCCTCATACAGCTGATGACACCTTCCCTAATATATAAGATGTCAGCTGCTCTCCTAGAGCAGATGTCACGTTCTTTCCTAGAGCAGATGCCACCTTCTCTCCTAGAGCAGATGTCACTTTCTCTCCTAGAGCAGATGCCAGATTTCTTCATAGAGCAGAGCAAATGTCACCTTTTAACCTAGAGCAGTTGTCACCTTCCCTCCTAGAGCAGAAGCCACCTTCCCTTCTAGAGCAGATTCCAGATTTCCTCATACAGCTGATGACACCTTCCCTCCTATAGCAGATGTCAGCTGCTCTCCTAGAGCAGATGTCACCTTCTTTCCTAGAGCAGATGTCACCTTCTCTCGTAGAGTAGATGCCACCTTCTCTCCTAGAGCAGATGCCACCTTCTCTCCTAGAGCAGATGCCTCTTTCCCTCATAGAGCAGATGTCAGCTTCTCTCCTAGAGCAGATGCCACCTTCCCTCCTAGAGCAGATGTCAGCTTCTCTCCTAGAGCAGATGCCACCTTCCCTCCTAGAGCAGATGCCTCCTTTTCTCCTAGAGCAGATGTCAGCTTCTCTCCTAGAGCAGATGCCAGCTTCTCTCCTAGAGCAGATGTCAGCTTCTCTCCTAGAGCAGATGCCACCTTCCCTCCTAGAGCAGATGTCAGCTTCCCTCCTAGAGCAGATGTCAGCTTCTTTCTTACAGCAGATGCCAACCAAGGCGATAAGTCTTGGCTGCACTATCATGACATTAAATTTTCATCCTGCATTTTCTGTTCACTAGACAATAGTATCCTCCCCAAAGAGCTCCATCGACAGTAACTGCATTCACCAAAGGGAAGAGGAAACAAAAAAAGGGGGTACTGGATGTCAGGTTTGGTGTACTCCGTATGTAAAAAGTAAAGTAAAGTAAAGATCCCTTTACACGCCCTTAGGCACATCGGGCATAGGGGAAGAGCACCCATATTTTTACAGACCAATCGGCACTAGGTGGGTAATGTGGTCAGTATTACGCCGGTCGTCTTTACTTTCCCAAGACAGCCCATCCTGGTACCCATTTGAGGCTGGGTCGACCTGCAACGTCCCATACCACGATAAAAATCCACGCATTTTTGTTTAGAGCTTACATTTTGACTAAATTCTTATTTATAATGTCAGATTTTAGTATTTAATGATTTATTTGCATGACTGAAAGACCAAACAAGGATACTGCACTTACTAATTTGATCTCCTTTCCGTGAACGTACGAAACAAGCATAAAAATGAACATCAAACGAAACTGTCTCAAACTGGGAGAGAGGTCCATCTCAATTGTTTAGTAATTTAAAAATCTGTTTAAAAGTTTCTTGCGTATGAACACAATTTACGGGCGAAAAATGAGAAATCTTCTCAAACTTCTAGGTTTTTCACGATGTCTGTCAATATGTAGATTAAGACTGGTTTAAGTGCGTTGTCCTAAAATATGATTACAGTTTTGTCAATTGATCAAGCAACGCGAAATCACCGCACGTTTGCCAGCTGTTGACGCCATATAACTAATACTGTCTGCTAAATACTAAAATATAAATTGCTGGGAATCACTAGGGGCCCACTGAAATTGATCACTGCTTAGGATTTGCACATGGGACTTGTATTTTCAAACAGCAACCCATTGTTCATTGTTCATTTAAGACTGATGTTCATTTCTGTGAGGCTGATCTTAATTCTGGCATCACTCCATATTTTCCGAGGACTTCCACTCGCTCGATATTCGTTGAAATGTTTTAGTGTGGCTCGCTATGGCAGATAGTACTAGGGCATTCTTGTTAGGTGTCCAGACCACTTCATTTGTTGTTCTTTGATGACTTGTAAGGCTGTCTTTATTCCTAGCTTCCCACTATATGATTATTTCTAGTCCTTTTTTAAGGATGAAATTTTTCGTTATTTGAAGCCGGACTCTGGCTTTGCCAGGGGCCGCAACATATGTCCTAAAGGCTGAACGCGGTTTCTGGGACCTCTCCACGGTGATCCTCACCCACATGGTGGCACATTGTGTCATCTGGTGTTTATCGCTTGTGTGATGTCCTGGTGGCGTAGAAAGTCAGTCAGTCAGTCGTATTCGTAGCATTCGTCTGATTTCGTGATTTCGTATTCTGTCTTTCCTTGAAACTCCTATTTCTATTGTCAAAATTTCACGTTCATTGGAGGATGTAAGTGTCCACTTTTGGCACTGATACCATAGTATTGCCCCAAAAATTGTTCTAATAAGATTCACTTTTTCCCCCCTCGTATCTGCTTGTGTGTCAACATGGCATATGGTTGCCACATTACTTGATTAGCTTTGGCATATTCCGAGCTAATTTATCTGTCGTTTTCCGTCGGATGTGAAAAATGCTTCCAAAAACTGTAATTCGTCTGTCTTGAAGTGTTTTTGTTTTTAATTGTATTTCTAAATTGTCTTTTTGTCTTCCTATCACCATTGTCTCTGCATTCGAAGTGTTTATTTCCATATAAAATTCCTCCCCTTTATTACTAATTTGATTTAGGTGGTTCTGTAGGGATTACGTATTTTTTGCTATGAGTGCCTGGTCGTCGGCGAATAGTAATTCTGTAATATCTTCTTAATTATTAAAACTCGCTTACTTACAATGGTATCAATGTATGTTATAAAAAGAAGTGGCGATAGTACACAGCCCTGACGCACACTAGAGTTCACTATAAAAGTTCTTGACAATCCTGCCTTCGATCTTGTGCGGCATTTACTATGTGTGTACAGGCTTTTGCGAACATTTTTTAGATGATTGCTAATTCTCTTTTTCCCCATACATTTCCACAACATATTCCAGTCGACTCTATCGTAGGCTTTTTCCTGGTTTATGAATGTCAACAAACATGTCGTATCGTGTTCTATTGCTTTCTCTGATAGCTGTCTCAATGTATAAATAGCATCTGTGCAACTTCTGTTTCGTCGAAAGCCCATCCGTGCTTCTGAAAGTTGATACTCTATCAATGGTCTTCGCCTTCTTTCGATGATCTTAGCATACATTTTCCCAGTGGACTGAGGAGCGAAATTCCTCTGTAATTAGTACAGTCCCTCTTACTTCCTTGATTTTTCCATAGCGGGAGGATGACAGCAGTTTGCAATCTTTTTATGGTGTTTCTTGATTTTCCCCTGCTACCTGAAATATTCTCTTTAACCATATTGCTCCCGCGTCTCCTGCTGTCTTGATGGCCTCAGCTAGTAAATCATTAATAACTGTCGCCTTTAGTCTAAGGGCGGTACGAATGACATATTCTACTTCATATAAAAATTTACCTGGTTCTAGTTCCTCTGCCGTCAGTTCCGAGTTGTTTTTGTGTTCTTTCCTGCTTTCGTCTGTTTTATCGTTTTATCATTATCCAAGTAATGATTCAAAGAAATTACTCAACCTTGCTAAAATGTTGTTAATTTCCATTCAGGGTTGGCCATCTTCATCATTTAACATTTCTGTTGTATTCTTTATTCCGGTTTCTCATGCCTTTAATTTTTTAATTTTTTTTTTGTAGTATTTCACTGCTGTTTTTTCTTCTTCAGCCAGCTTGCTTCCAAACTTTTTCCATGAATCCCTTTTTGCTTGTCTGATAGTTCTGTTTACCTCTCTTCTAATTATCCTGTATGTTAAATAGGGCTGTACCGAATAGTGATTTTCACTATTCGACCGAATACGAATAACGGGACCACTATTCGGCCGAATACGAATACGAATAGTGTATAAATAAATCCACACACATATACACACACACACACAAAACACACATACACACACACACACACACATTCATAATGTCAAATGTACGCTGAACTTTTACTTCACATAAAGCAGCACAGAATAGTCATCTGCTTCTTTAGCATTCTGAGCTCTTGAAGTTTACTGCTGCATTCATTTTTCTGGCTGGCCTTCTCTTCACAATTTGTGATACCAGTTGTTTGCAGATCTGGCTGAACATTATCTCTCGAACTTCTTTTTTGTCTGCCTCGTGGTCTACCACCATTCATCTCCCTTGTGTATACAGTTTTTACTTCCCTGTCCTCTGACATTCTTTCAGTATGCCCCAACCATTTTAGTCTCCTAGATCTCATTATGCCAGTGATCAATGGTGATTTAAACAGATTATGAGTTACGTTGTTGCTTCTCACTCTCCATTCCTCGCTGTTAGCATCTTTGATGGGTCCAAAGATTTGTCGTAAAACTGTTTTCAAAAACCTGTAATAAGGCCTCATCTCTTTTATTTCTGCTTCAAGTTTCAAAGCCATATAAAACGACTGGTCTTATCAACGTTTTATATATTTTGATCTTGGTGTTGCGAGACAGACACTTTGACTTTAGCAGATGTTGAAGGGCATAGTATACTTTATTTCTAGATTGTATTCTATATTGTATTTCTTCTCTCAGCATGTTAGAGCAATTGAAGTTTGCATTCAAGTACTTATATGTTTCAGTTCGTTTGATTTTCATATTATCGACTTGGCTATAGCCGGAGTTTAAATCGTTCCATGTCTGTATTTGTACAGAATAGTAAACATGTAAAAACATTTTATGTTTTGCATCCTTCAGTCAGTCAGTGGTAACTAATAACTAAGGAATGAAAGAATCCTTAGTATTATAACAAGTAACTAAACTTGTAAATTATCACCAACAGCTTAGTTAATGCAGGAAAGGTAATTTAGCTTTCATCAAAACCAATCGTTCCATGTTTTCAGCGTTAAGGCCGTGTATGCAGAAGCGGGTGTAAGGTAACTACTATTTGTATTCGGCCCGACCGCAACTATTCGGCCGAATACCAAATAGTCAATAGGTCCACTATTCGACCATGAAGCGCATACGAAGCGAATATTCGGTACAGCTCTAATGTTAAGTAATCCACTTCTGTTCTGCTCCTTAGCCAGATGCCATAGATTTCTTTTTATTGCTCACAATTCTTCCTTTTTCTTTAGACCGCCACGTTGAGAGCTTACGCCCTATGTTACCTTTCCTTTTAGTTTACCCATTATGTATTTACCTCAAGTGTGTTTTGTTGAAGCTGTTCATAATTTTCCTGTAATTTTTGCGGAATTGCTCTCCTATTTTCATCACACCTTTCCATTTTATTATGTCACTTGTATGACATTTCTTTCTTGGTTGATAACTTATCTTGACTCAAGTATCACCATCTTACGATCTGTATCTAACCTCAAGTTTGGTATAACTCTCGAATCTGTAACTTTATCTTTTTTTTTTTTTTTTTTTTTTTCTATCATTAAGACGTTATCGATATGACTCGTAGTATCTGGATCATTCCATTAATACCATGTAAAAACTTGTAAAGCTCTATGTTGAAAGAAGGTGTTGGTAATAACAAGGTGATGTTGTGCACATATATCTAACAGTCTTTCGCTATTTTCATTTCTTATGATGTTGTCTCCATAATTGCCTAGGTATCTTGTTAATGTTCTTCTGTCTTGTCCTGTCTTACCATTAAAAATCGCCCATCACGATCAGTTTCTCGTTCTTATCTATCTTACAAATTTTGTCATCCAGGTTTTCAAAGAATTGATCTAAATCCTCGTCAGGTAATTTCCATTGCACGGAGCATATATTTGAAAAAAACAAAAAACTATTTCCGACTTGTAATTTCAAGCTTATTGTTTTTTCCGAGATTTAGTTAACCTCGAGTATATTTTTTACAGTTGTGGGATCACTGACGAATCCAACTCCATGCTTTACAGGTTGTATTTCTTCTACTCCAGATTGAATCAAAATGTAATTTTTTATGTAGTTTCTTTATTCCTCGTCCTTTCATTCTCACTTCTGATAAGCCTAATACTTTAACATTAAATTTCAAAACAATTATATTACTTTTTCTCCAGTACTGCCCCATCCACATATATTGAATTTCCCTACCCTGGTCTTTTCTTTCTGCTGGCCTCTATTTTCCCTATTTCTAAAACATTTCATATTCTTATCTTTAAACTGAAAAAAAAAAAAAAATATATATATATATATATATATATATATATACATATATATATATATATATATATATATATATATATATATATATATATATAGGTCTGCCTCTCCAAAATCTGCGATCTCCTCCAGCATGTATCAGTTCGTGTGCCGACACACCTCCATGCCATGCAACAAGACTGTCAAGCATCTTCTCTCGTTGTCTTCCTCTCTCCTTCCACAGATCTTTCCAGTTTTCACAACATGTTCTATTTTCCCTCTTCTCATAACATTGCCAAAAAATGATAACTGTCTCCTTCTGTTGTCTGTGATAGGTTGTCTTCGGGCTCTCGCCTATTTCAAAACCTCTTGGTTGCTCTTTTTGGCTGTCCAAGGTATTCTAAGCATTCTTCTGTAAAACCACATCTCTGAGGCCTCTAGATGGTATTCCAGCAGAAGCCATTAGGGCCAACAGAAACACATCAACAGAATTGCTACATAGATTATTTAGTAAAGTCTAGGCGACCGAAGAAATAAATACCAGCAGACTGGAGAGAAGGATGTCTTGTGAAACTGCTCAAAAAAGGTGATCTACAGGAGTGTGAAAATTTTAGAGGAATTGTGTTGCTGTTAGTTCCTGAAAAATATTAAGTAGAATTTTTTTGGAAAGATTAATAAAAGCTATTGATAAAAAGCTAAGAGCAGGCATGTTTTCGGTCAAACAGATCCTGTACTGACCAGATAGCAACATTACGTAAACTATTATAGCAAAGCATTGGATTCATAGACTATGAAAAAAGAATCTGACAGCAATGATAGAGAATATCTCTAGAAATTAATGGGGCTCTATGGAATCCCACAGAAAATTATTAACTTAGTAAAGGCAACATACAAAGACATACAATGTCGATTTAAGGAAAGCTAATAGACACATTTGAAATAAAAACAGGTATGCTCCAAAACGTGGAGTTGTCCACATATTTGGGCAGCAATGTAGATAAAACTGGAGGAATTGATAGAGATATTAAAAAAAGAATACAAAAGGCAAGAGGAGCTTGCATAGCACTAGGGAATTTGTGGCGGTCAGAAGAAATTAAAAGAAACAATAGACTTAAATTTTTTATTCTAATGTCAAATCAGTACTTATGTATGGGGTGGAAACATGGAGAACAACTAAGGCAATTACTAATAAATTACAGACATTCATCAACTGGTGCCTGCGCATAATTGAGGGAATTAAATGGTATAGCAGAATAACTATTGTGAAGCTTTGTGAGAGAACAAAGCAAGCTACAGTAGGCAAAAGGTGAGGAAAAGACGCTAACTTTGGATAGGACACATATTAGGAAAACAGGAGAATAGCCTAACTAGAATGTCTTTGCACTGGAACCTACAGGGGCATAGAAATAAATGAATTTCAAAAAAAAACACATGGAGAATAGAGCCGGACAATGAGGTTACAAAGATAGGGAGGACATGATGAGAGCTCCATGTTTTGAAGGATAGAAAGACTTGGAGTAAGTTGGTTGAGGGCCTTTGATCCATTGGGGATAGACAGGCAGAAAAAGAAGAGAAAGGCAACATGTAAAAAATGAATGTCTAGCTCTTCATGAGGGAAAGCTAACAAATTATGGAAAATCGAAGAGACAAAGATATAGAAAAATTATCAGGCAAATAGTAATATAGTTTCTACTAATGGTTTCCCACTCCAAGACGTAGAGTCGTAATTAGTAGATAAATAAAGTCAACCAACTTGATAAATCAAAAAATAGTCATGAAAAGGTACTCAA
Organism: Candidula unifasciata; assembly: GCA_905116865.2. NCBI lineage: Eukaryota > Metazoa > Mollusca > Gastropoda > Stylommatophora > Geomitridae > Candidula > Candidula unifasciata. Next base: position 72,886 of record CAJHNH020008090.1, read on the forward strand.
CAACACTAAGGATTAAAAAAAAGCATATGGGCTGAGTATTTTAAAATACTTCTAAATAGACTAGCCCCATAGGTGCCTATGATGCCCAGCGTTTAGAAATGGAATTGGATAACAGTTAAGAGATACTATCTTAAGAGGAAATTATAAAAGTTATCAATATTCTAAAGGAAGGAAGGGCAGCAGGTCTAGATGGTATTTCAACAGAAGCTGTTAAGGCTAATACAAACAAACAAAATTGCTGCATATATCATTTAGTAGACTGGAAGACCGAAAAAATACCAGCAGACTGGAGGGGGGGGGGATATCTTGTGATACTGCCTAAAAAGGGCATCTTTAGCAGTGCGAGAACTATTGAGGAATTATGATGCTGTTAGTTCCTAAAAATAAATTGAGTAGGATTAGTTAGGATAGAATAAAACATGTTATTGATAGCATGCTAAAAGATGAACAAGCAGGTTTTTGACCAAACAGATCGTGTATTGACCAGATAGCCACACTAAGTATAATAATCGAGGAGAAAATTGAACTGAATTCTCCCCTTTGCATTGGGTTCATAGACTATTAAAAGCTTCTGGCAGTATTGATAAGAAATCTCTCTAGAAATTGGAGGGACACTGTGGAATCCCACAGAACATTATTAACTTAGTAAAATCAACATATAGAGACATGACATTCCTAACTCTTAATTATGGAAAACTAACAAGAAAGGATAAAAGGAAAAGACAAAGATATTGAGAAGGAATTAGGCAAATAATAAATGGTTTCTCCAAATGGTTTCCCACTCCAAGACGTAGAGTCGTACAACTATTTAGACAATAAAGTAAGTAAAGATGGAAGAAGTGATAGAGATATTTAAATTCGAATACAAAATCAAGGGGAGTTTTCATAGCACTGCGGAATTTGTGGAATTAAAAAAAAAACTAGTACTAAACTAATTTTAAAAAACGTAATTCCAATATCAAATCAGTACTGGTGGTGAAACGAAAATAAAAACAGAGAACAACTAAGGCAATTGTTAATAAACTACAAATATTCATTAACTGCTGTCTGCGAAAAATAGAATGAAATAAATGTTAGGATATAATCACTCCTGTAGAGCTTTAGAAGAGAACTAAACAAGTTCCAGTGAATCAAGAGGGGAGAACAGACGCTGGCGTTGGATACGACACACGTTGAGAAAACCTGATAAAATTATAGCTAGGATGTCTTTACAGTGGGACCCACAGAGTCTCTTGAATAATAGGGACATCATAGAAAAAAGGAAGACCTAAATACATATGGAAAAGAGAGCTAGAAAGTGAAGTTCAAAAGATAGGGAGGATGCGGAGAGCGCTGCATGCGTTAGCGAATGGCAGAGCATCTTGGCATGAGTTGCTTAGGGCCTATGCTCCATTTGGGAGTTAGAAAGGCAGAAGTAAGTAAGTAAAAGTCACCTGAAAGATATGGTGTGTGTTTGTGTGGGTGAGAGAGAGAGAGAGAGAGAGAGAGAGAGAAAGAGAGAGAGAAATAGAGAGGGTGAGAAAGAGAGACAATGTCTAAAGAAGAAAGCCCTGTGATCTAAGAACATCAGGGAGTTAGCAACAATGTTTACGAAACATAGAGTCAACAAATTTCACTGATGCAAGAAAAACAGGTGATTTCATAACATAATTCAGAGATGATTTCGATTATCTGGAAAAGCGTGGCAAACGGTTAGGGCATGATGTTAGGTTTTGCAGAGAATGGTTGTGTGTAAAAGCTGTTGTGTCAGTCAGTTACAAATGCTGTCTGAACTTAAAGCTGGTGTATTTGGTGGTATTTAAATTTGAGACAGTAAGGACAGTAGCAGAAAAACGTTTTTGATAATGTAACTTAAGGATTTCAAATTAGGCAGAGAGTAAACTGTGACGAGTCGTACGATATTCTGTACCTACGCTAGTATAATTATTCAAATTTGCGCCATCTCTGCACGTTAGATACACGTAACGGAAAGCAAGTTACTTATACGTGACTTAATCAAAAATGAATTAGTACATTTTAAGACATATATTATAACTTAGGGAAGTGGAGATTAGGTGAAGATGAAGTTACTGTCAGAACATAAGCGAATACCTCTAACATCTATAGTCTTTTTTTTTAAGTGTTACATGCATACTCAGAGCTTTAAAGATAAAGCTAAGCTAATCAGTTTGGTGTCCGTGTACAATGACTATCATGAAGGTGAACCAGGTCTAGAGAACACTCTATAGGTCCACCTAATTCTTTGTAAACTATTTGCAGCCTCTTTTATATGTGCCTGTGTGCGTGTGTGTGTGTGTTTGTGTGTTCAGTTTGTTATATTTATTCTGGTCATTTAAAAACATGCTCTAAAAATAGGGCATCATTCAGTTACATTCTCATCATTAATTTATAAAACAAAATCTCCAGAACATTTACCAAAAATATAAAGCTAGTTTAATTTTCTCATTAAGCAAACTAATTTGCTGACTATAATTATTACATTGTAAAAGTTTATTAACTCTTTAAGTCCCAGTGAACTCATCATACGTTCATAGGTTTCTACCTAGAAGTACAATGAGCGCAGGATGGGCCGATATTACTGCTCTCTTTACTACCCCTTTGATCTCTAATGCTAAACCTCTTGGGACTGAAAGAGTTAATCCTTATGAAATGTTCCTTTATTCTTTGTTGAACCAAGACCTATTCTTTTCCAAGATAAATACTGCCACTGTTTGATTTGCTTTATTCTCACATTGATAATTTTAAGCACTATTCGTCGCTTTTAAAATACGAAGCATCAGTTTCGTAAAAGAAAAATTAATATTTATTTAATTATTACAATTGGATTGAAGACACAAAAATACAAAAGTAATAGTGCCGGCCACGGATTCAGCATTCGCAATTGAAACTTACTAGTCAGGTTGGCGTCCGACAGCTATGCCGCCGGTGAACCAGGGCTAGTGTAAACACTAGAGGCCACCCCAGTTCTGTGTATCTGTTTATTTCCTTATAGTGCTCAGGTGATAAAACCCAGCCAAACACTCCCCAGACAGCAACCCTCGAACCATGTGTATGTGTTAAGGGAGGACACTCGCGCTACCCTAAGCTTTTCAAGTATGACAGGCCATTGTCAGACTCTACGAGTACGTTGACCACTTAAAGGGACTGTGTGACCGGCGAGGCCACGTGGTCTCCACATACAATGGGTTCGCTGTCCAGTAACCTTTTTTTTTTTTTTTTTTTTTATAAATGTTTATTGGTTCAAAACATATGTTACAAATCTCTTTACAAAACAAAAGCAAAATCAATAAAATGATGTGGGAAAAAATGATGATGGTTTGTGCCGTTTCTCACTGACATTTCACAGAAAATAGAGACGGGGGAGGCAGAGAGGTTCAGTGAGTTCGAGGAAAGCTGGGGCTGTTGGGTCTGTCGGCGGAAATGGTACATTTCGATGGTGATGTTTTACAGGTTTTAAGATATATATTTATTTACAACAACAGAGTGAGTGGAAAGAGAGAATGAAAGAAAGAAGGGAAGAAGGAAAAGAGAAAAGGGGACACGAAAGCGTAGGCGGACAAGGGAAACAAAGGATGAAATAGAAATTAATTTTCTTTTTGGTAGAAGCAGCAGGATATATTAACATCTGCCTTTCGGCTATCATTAAACATTTTAAACAGAAAAAAATATTTTTAAAACGACGATAATGCAAAACAATATTTATTTTGAGTCATATCAAATATTTACAGTAGAAGCCAAGACGGGAGGGGAGACAACCCCAAAGAAGGCCTAACAGAGTAAGCAAAAGGACACAGGACACCACTCATGTCTGTACATTGCCTTTCCCGGCAATGTGTCAGTTAGCATAAAGTGGTAAATAGCATAACATGTCAGAAAGCAAGTGCACTTATATAACAATATCAACCATAGTTGAGACATCTAGGCCTAACTTTGAGTGCAAGGAGACAGATTATTAACGGGGTATTCATTTCATTTTTAGGCAACCAGTGCTTGACATGGACAGTTTCTACAGCCCATATACGTAAAATCACCGGCTGAGAAATGAAAGTGCCTGAGTAAAGGACTCCTCCGAGATCAAGTGAATGGTGAAACTATCAGACTTGACAAGGAAGAAAACTGGAGACAAAACACAGTTCAGGAGGACAAGGGAGATAGTCCAGGGTGCAAAGTGGGGGTGGGGCGGCGCAAACTGTTTGCTTTTCTGGTGGTGGTCGGAGAATATGTTAGCTGTTCGAAACTGTGGCGTTTCAAAGTGGTCACCCATCTAAGTACTGTCCAGTAACCAACCGGGTTTTCCTAGAGGGCTGAACGAAGATACTAGCACACAATTTTATTATATGCTGAACTTAGCAAACTATGTTAAATCTGCATGGTTTAAAGCTTCTGAATAGTATAAAATTGTTTTCCTTTAATAAAATATGTTACTATTTGTTGCATATAACAAAGTTGTATATACATACAAACACACATTATAGACTATATTTCTCCATAAACCCCCTCTGTATCTTTGGGGAGAGTTTTGTTTCTTGTAAAAATAAGTAAAATTTAAATTTGCCAAATTGTTATCGAACTTGAAATTAACAAATTATACACGGTTATGCACCTTATTAATCATGGGCAGTGCCAACGATTAGATTACGAGGTTAGTTGCGTATCCTTTACAGGACGTTGCAGAACCAACTCCAACAGCCCCTGGCTATTGTGTGGTTTTTTAGGCAAATTTACGTCCAGTAGTTTGCCATTGCTCACTGGACGGTCGGCTTTCTTGATACCACTGTCGAAACCAACGCAAGGCGAGTGGCCTGCAGCTTGGATCGAAGATTAGATTACTACTAAGTGAATATTTACTGACTAATGGATTTAATCGTGGCAGAATATAAAATATAAATTTGTATGTTGTATATTATGAAAATGTTAATTAAGAATTGTTATCATTATTTGCAGACGTTGTTACATGCAACAATCCACTTATAAATGAAACAGATTAAACATCATTGTTTGATTATCATGATTGAAAAACGGATCAATATCATTGCACAAGGGTAGCTATCAACACATAAGTTCTCCGTTTAACTTTTAACTTTTGCCTGAGTCCTAAAAATTATATCTGACTACACAAAATATCTTCTACAGTAGTGCTGAAAACAAAATGATGCTTTTAAAAGGTGTCGGTACTGGGCAGCGTTGCGTAAAGCCAAAGAAACAAAAAATCATTGATAGTGATGATGAAAATAATAATATACATCGCACATGATGATGATGTATTGCCCTGTTTCCATAGTCATCAGTGTACACAAAAGTAACACCGGACGTGGACGCACTGCGCATGTGTGTATTGTCTGTTTACAAGCTCTGCTGGAGTAGTTGACGCTGGACTGCCTCTACGGGAAAGGAATGCCAACTAGAGATTCCTTCAGATCTTGACACTTTCAGTAGGTAGTTGAGCTGACTGCACACATCTGAGTTTGAAGTTTACTAGTACTTCTTCTTTCGACTCACTGTTACCCTGGGTTGTAGCCTGGTGTCACTGTCATGGCCTTCTGTGATGGTTTCGTCTTCGACCTGTCGTCTGCAGGCAGCAAAACTAAAACCGTTTATCTTCCTATCTGTCCGTCTGACTTTAGTCAAATTTTCAAAATCATTTTTTAAACTCATACAACCAGTACAGCTGAATGCGTATTAAAAAAAGCGCTTTCCAGAGGTACCTTATTCATGCATATATGTCAGTTCTAAGCTGAGCTTTTGTATCAGTATCACTATGGCTGTAAGGCATGCCTGGCTGTAACACGGGCATTAGTATGGCTGGGTACTATTAAGTTCCCACACGTATGCAATCTTAGTGACTTAATGAATATGCTTAAAAAAATCCAAGCTGGATTTATCAGACAAGAAGTGATTGCAACAGTTAGCACTTCATGAAAAGCTTCCTTAGCCTTAATCTTTGCGCCAGGTTATAGTATACGGGTGTTCAAGGAAACGAGCGTGCAGACTGTCTTGCTGACACTGCGGTTGCTATGGCTGGTACAGTACTGGACAGAAGTGTTGTTGTCAATGCCATGCACTGCACTTACCGTACCTAGGAGCATGCCAAAGGAAATGACTCTGTATCCCTGTCTAGACTGATAGACATGGGGGTGCAGCCTGGAGCTGCAAGAAATGAACATTTCACTAAGGGAACAAGACGTTTCATTAACCAACACACAACAGGCATCATCAGTCGTTTTACACTTGTGGCGCTTTTGAGAAGGAGATCGGAGCACCTAGGGATCTGTCCGGAGTGCTGTAATGATAATCCTTTCTAATCACTTATCACTATCATTTAACTTAATTCTTTGGTCATCTTCTCATTTTCCGCCGTGAGTTCTGCTGTAGAAGGTCTTGTTTATACTTTCATCTGGATTTAATCTGTCTAAGGTTACCACTTAATTTTCTTTCTTTGAATTTTTATTGTAATTGAGGCATTGCCTTTTTCAAATCCTCTAACTGATGCTGATACTCACAGTAGTCAAAGTACAACTGACTATAATCAATACATAATTGAAATTACACAAGGGACAAATCTTGGTGTTTAATCTTCTTCATTCATCAAACTTTTCCAGCCTAGATGCTTGCTCCTTGTGAAATGAAAGGTATAGAATTGATGTGGTGGTCATTGTTCCCCTCAAGGATTGCAGTCCTTAAGATTAACAATCAAAGGATGAGAAACCAGCTGGAGCAGATTCTGGAAACCCCATTTAAAGTTATACTATAACACTGTTATTAACAGTGATGTTAGGCCATCCTTGTGGTTACAAACTAACCTGCAGTCCATTGTGGGGATGATAATATAGAATTGCTTTGATCCTTTCAGTAACTTTAAACATTTGAAATCTGCCACTCATGCATCTTTTGCTAGAGCTGCACTTAAATGTGAACATTGTTACATTAATATTAATGCACTGGCTACTGAGAGTGGCTGCTGGACTCACTGAATTTGGTCTGTTCTGTTTGGCTACCTAACAGTTTGACACACCACCTATCCAAAATGCCCTTCATATCTGGATGTAAGTCCAGTGAGCTAAAACCACAGTTTTCCCATCCGACCTCCTAAAAAGTTATGTAAGGACCTTAATGGATACACTAAATACTATCCCGCTGTTCTAACTGGGTAAGAACTTTGTGTTGTTTGCTGAAAACAAGGCAGGGGTGCTTATGTCAGTTTCATAAGTGTTGTGATTTTGATTCTTCACTCAACTTGAGCATTCTTGAGTATATTGTCCCATCATTTCCGGTATCTTCAGCTAACAGACTGCAGCCTTCTGTTTGCATGAAAACCAGCTGTACACACATGTCATAATTGTAACTCTATCACAGAGCTTAAGAAAAGTGGAGAGAGGTATGCTACATGCAGAGGAGCAAGCATTGCTTTAGAAGTCCCAGGTGGTTAGTATCCTTTGGATATTTTCTCCAGGTTCTGTCAGTGTGTTAGGAAACAGACAGGCCAATATACTTGCTGATTCTGCATCACTTGGTGGTGAATTGACACATGACAAGCTAGATGTTGTAAAGGCCCTTTGGGGGTGAGTGAACATGAATAGATCATGGTCTGAGGAAAAATGGGGTTGCAAGGAGTGACCAGTAGATCCGGCCAGTGCTCAACACTCAAAGGAAGTTTGAGATGAGTATACAATCAGACTGTTAGTGGTACCATTGTAACTGGAACTCTGTGCTTGCTGCTAAAAATGGGGATGGAGCACTTACTGGAATGTCCTGAGTGCTGTGGTGTAGATTCTTAATTCAACATTCTTCTACTAGCAATTGTTTATGATTTTCAGAATATGACAACCAATATTTGTCCAACTTATCTGTTGCTAATATTTTGACTTCTGGCAACTTATCTGCTAGCTTGTAGCCCCACACTTCAGCATTATCCGGATAGTATATCCATGAGAGTTTTATAAAGGAAAAATATGGGTGTGTGCACTTATGTATGCATATATATCTGTGTCCCAATTATTTCCTGCACAAACATGGCGCCAACGTTTCTGTTATGTGTTTTTCAAATCAGAATGGCTCATAGTCGGAAGGATGATCTGAATCTAAGCCTCACTGGCTCTCAGATGTCAGCCATGTCAGTTCGATCAGCTTCTAATCGACCAAACTCTGCTCACAATAAAAGAGCTAATTCTTTGGTGGATATTAGACATAACAAGGTTAGTAATGTTGGTTCCTATGTATGAATGTGTTTACGTGAATAGTTGATGTTGTGTGCACATGCACATAATTCTTTTCTACTTCTTAGTGTTCGCTGGCATTAAACTCCTGGGGAAAGTTCTGGAAGTTTGTCCACCTCCGAACTTTGGTCTTATTCCACAACAGGTCCAGTTGTGTGCACATCTGTTTCTAGCTTTTTTGTATGCAGACTTTTGGTTCCTTGCCTCTCAAGCAGATGAACTTTAACTTTGAAGGGTGCCCCCAATTAGTTTAATTCTACAACATACTTGTTGGGAAGGCAGCAGGTCTCCTCTTGTTTTCCCCACGTCGGGTCCCCGGAACCCAAATGCAATGCAATTATTTTGCTATCATCATCCTGTCCTGCCATCATGTCAGCATGTCAGAGCCTGTTCAGTGATTCTTTGTCCGCCTCTCTTCAGGATGTGCCTAGCATAGTACCATCTTATTTCTTCTTATAACTGTCGAAACAAGTGGTTGTCTAGGTATACTCTCTTATTTCTTTGTCCTTCTTGAATTCATACTATTGAATATTCATAGGGTTTCTTAGGAAAACTTTGTACCAAGTCACATATGTGCTGATTTAAAGCTAACTTAACTGTCCTCTGGTACTAAAAGAGTTAGAAATGTGAGCTGTGATGGTGTTGTGGCAAGATACACGCCTGCTGAACCAAATAGCCTTTGGTTCAAATCCTCATCGAGTCAGATTTTTCTCACAATGGACGTTGTCTACAAGGTCAGCTAAGTCTAAAAGGGTGATATCCTGAAAAGTAAAAATGGCTGGCATGATGTTGACCACATGACTCACAGAGTGGTAGCTGGAATTATAAAACTATGAGTCTAGCATCATATGCCTGATGTGCCACTGGCCTAAAAAGGGTCTTTTACTTTTATTACTTATTTGAAAGATGGGAGCCACCATGGTGTAGCGGTAAGACACTAACCTGCGGATAGGAAGCTCATAGGTTTAGGTCCTGACAGTATAAGAAAATTTTTTTTTTTTTTTGACTTTGGCTTCCAGATTGACCCAGCCTTGAATGGGTACCAGGTGGAGTCCTGGGAAGTAAAATCAACTGACATGATGCTGACCACATCACCCAACAAGTGCCCATTGGTCTGTAAAATATAGATAGGTCTAGCCCTGTATGCCTAATTTGGCTTGTAGGCGTGGAAAATGATCCTTTACTTGAAAGATGGGATCACGTGTCAAAAGATAAACAAATAATAGATGAGATGTGTGTTGCACTTTGGCTAATAATAACTTAAACAATACAACATCACTTTGTCTAACTGTAGCTTGTAATCTTCTGGCTTTCCAGCAACTACAGAATGAAGCACAGGCAGGAGGAGATACTGCTCGTCAGAAGAGGAAAGATACCCTAAAAGGTTAGCTGTTTCCTTGTTTCTTTAATTACAGTTGTATGGGCACATAAGACTTACTTCAGCATTACAGACACTAAAAAAAACATGGAGAATCTATGGCACATCTGCAAGTAAGTTGAAGTAACGAATTAGAGATTATGCATCTTTCTTATGGTGACTTATGGATGTAAGTCACAGACTTTCAACTCAGTGATTAGAGACAAAAATCTGATTTTTTGAACTGGAATGCTGCAGAAAAGCTCTTAGAATACCATGGACCAAGAAGAAGAACAATACCACTTTTCTACATCATATGAACATTGAGTAGAACTGGCTCCTAAACAGCATCCTATACCAAAAGCCGAAGTATTTTGGTCATGTAAAACATCATGGTGGCCTGTCATTCTTAGCTAGATCAGTGTTTCCCAAAAATATTTGTGTGTGTGGATGCCATGTCCCACCTAAGCTTTTCTAAAATTTGTATGCACCCTGCATGCAGGAGTATGTGTATAATATTTATTTTTTTGCATGCTCCTTGCAGAATGGCAAGCATTGCTTCAGAGGTCCCCAGTAGTTAGTGTTTTTTGTATATTTTCTCTGAGTTCTGCAGGAATGTTGAGAAATGAACAGGCAGATTGGTTGGCTGTGCTCAAAGAGATGTTGAATTTATACATGACAAGCTAGGTGTGATCAAGGCCATTTTGGAGCAAGTGAACAATGCAGAGGCACAAACAGATCATTATGGTCTGGAGAGTACAGATAGGAGTGACCAGGGGATCTAGTCTACATTCTATCCTCACAGGAAGGGCAAGACAGACATGTGATCAAACTGCTACTGGCATTGTCAGAATTTGAACTTTTTTGCTGGTTACTGAAGATGAGGATGGAGCACTTATGGGTTGTTCAAGTGCTGGGATGTCACTTCTCAGCTCAACACCCAACACATGTGTATCAGAAATGATTGGCAGAGCACAAGACAGACGGTTGTACATCGATATGATGACCAATAGGTATTTTTCAGGTTTTCAAAGGGTTCAGTGATATTGAAAACATCACCCATCAGGTATTGGTTGGTGTAATGTGAATTCCCAGGGAAATCCCATAGAGATCCCGACTGGGAGACAAGGTCAGAAGACCAGTGAAACAAGAGGAAAACGAGATAAACAGGTCTTGAATATCCCGTGGTGAGTGAATAAGGGATATGAGGAAAGCGTGAGACTGGAAGGGAAGATGTGAACCCAGAGAGGGTAGGAAGGCAGTTGAAGTTCGGACCTGGGTGTGTGCGAGAGAACAGCTGATGAGAATGAAGAACGTATGACCACATGTACTTGTTTCCTAATTGCCAGTTTCATTGTATACAAAGACCAGGTACAATACGTTAGTAGGATACAGATGTATGATCCGAAAGATATGAGTGGAGAGAATCAGCATGTGAGATAATTGGCAAGGTCACCAGGAATCAGCCATGCATAGCGACCACGAGGCCAGGAGAGCCTAGTCAGTGAGATTGTGATAACAGCGAATAAAGATGAATAACTGAACGTTCGTCATCTGGTGTGTTCTAGCAACTGTGTGTACATCAATAAAGCAATGTGAAGAATTAAATCAAACCCCTAGCAGATTACATTGCAGTTGGTCTGTGAAAATATGTGGCTAGCATAATATGTGTGATTATCATCAAGGTGAGAAAACATGTCCTTTATTTTTATACATAGGTATATTGGTAATTGTGGCTTTCTTCTTCTTCTTCTTTTGTCCTTCTACTTATGCTGCAAAGCATCATAAAGAGAAGTTGTATGCATCAGTGGCGGAGGCATTGCAAGCACACTTTGCAATTCTGAGATCCTGGGTTCATCCCAGCGACAGGCTAGTTGGCACCAGACTGCCTTGCTTTGGTTTTGGCATTGGTATTGAGAGCTGACTGCTTAGAAGCAGTGGCAAACTACTGAACGTGGAATTGCCTCATGAAATCACAGGTTGCCAAGGAAGCTGGGGTTGGTTCTGCAATGCCTGTAAAGGATACACAATTTACTAACTTTTTTAAATCCTTGGAAATTAAAGTAAAATTTTAATTCATTAATTAGTGGATTTTTTGTTCTTTCATAGGTAAAGAGTTTTCAGCTTTAAGCCAGCACATATCATCAAGTATGTCTATAGTACAGCCCACTAGGATGCCAGCCAATGGATCTACTTCCAAAGGAAAGAGCCAGTAAGTTTAGTATCAACTTGTTAAATAACTAAGGACGTCTCATTTTCTAATATGTTTCATAATAATAATCTGTTGGCTTCCAGTACGGTGGGAAAAAGAATACACCTGCTGCCCTCCTAACAAGCATATCGTAAAAGCCGACTAATTAGGAGGGGGTTTTCCTTTAAAGTCAGAGTGCCTCGACTGGAGAGGTGAGGAACAACCAATCACTGCATACAAATAGGCCAAATCTGTCAAATGGATGTGTAGGCAAAACTCAAGTTCAAGAACAAGACTAACATCCAAAAGTGGATGAACAACCAGAACTTTCTGCTGGAGTGGATGCACAGAAGTAGAAAATGTATGTGTTCACCTCAGTCATGCCCCCCATTTCCAATCTGTGACTGGCCTAGGCAGCTATTTTACTTCCTTCCTTCATATTTTTCACCTCTGGGCTTCTGCCTTGTTTGATCACCCAGAGGAAACAAAATCTTAAGTCTGGAAGACAAGTCAAGGCAAATCCCAGATACTTTGTTCAACTATCAGAGACATTATCATTAGGGAACACCAGCCTTGTGTCACTCGGGATCCTGTGCGGATACATATTAACTATGTTACTGCTCAGAGAAACAAAACAAAGTCTTTATAATTCAACATCTTTTCAAAGGTTCCTGAAAATAGCACTCTTTACAAAGAAAAGAGAGATCAGATCAGATATTATGAGATCCAAAAGAAAATCTTGATAGTAGCAGGGCTCGATTTAATTAGAACACACATAAAATGGTTCAGCCATTTATTTCCCACAACAAGCAATAATTCACATATGACAGGCAAAAGATAGACTAATCTTGCAAACAATGGACATAGAAAATAAGGCTATCCTCCAAATAACGGTCCTAAATTATCGAGGCGGAAAATATACCCTAACAGGGCCTCAGTCACGTGTCAATTGCGCACTTCCGTCGTCTTAAATTGCGCACTTCCGGCGACTTCCTAGATGGCTAGGACTCACGAGCAAATAAAATGAAGGAAGCTGCAGGAGATGCGGTAGCTGCTGCTCGTGAGTCCCAGCCATCTAGTTTAGCCCCAGTCCACGCTGCATGGCACCCCAGACATGTCCATAGATGCTCGGATTCCCCCTTCTTCTTCTTCTTCTTCTTCTTCTTCTTCTTCTTTACATTCACCGGCTGTAAACTCATCAACGTCCGGCGGTGGAAGTTCAAATATGGCAAACCGATGACAGACAAGGACAAAAGCCGGCAAGCATGATGGCGTGTTTAGGAACCAGTTAAAAGGCAAAAGGCTGAGTAAGAAATACGATAACATATTGTATTGGAACTGTTCCCCCATTTATCAGAGGCAACCTGTTGCTGAAGAGCTGCCTTACGGCATGACATTGTGGTCCTACAGGAAACAGGCATCGAGGAAGTTAGAGAGAGTGGCAGATTTTCAATGTTTCTACAATAGACGTCAACTCGGGCAGGTCATCCTGGTTCATGACAACATGCTGGCATTCGAGGTCAACATGTCTGAATTGATCAGTGAGGCCCTGCAGGTGCATGCAGTTAGAGTGTTGACTCTTGTCAAACTTGCGATCATAAATGTTTACGCCTGCGACGGAAAGGTCGATGCGAATCAGTGGCAATGTTAGCTTATGTCTGGGGAAAGAAATAGCATCTGCTGCAGAGACTTGATGCTAGATGAAGCCAGTGGGGTTACCAGTAAACAGGGGGAAGATCTGGAAGATGCTCTGGTATCTGCTGAGCTGGTATGCTTGAATAATGGACATATCACTAGACTGGCCACTCGACCAGGCGACTCTGATAATGTCATTGACTTGTCTCTGGTGCCCACCATCTCTCCTCTTTGCAGATGGAACACACTTGGGTACCATGATAACGACTACCTGCCTTGTGTCATCTTGGTTGAGAAGAACAGGAAAAGCAACCTGAGAAATAGAACAAAGGCCTTTCAGTATGATAGCACAGGCAGGATGCCATTGAAGTTGTAAATTAAATGCCACCCGTAAGCAGTGGAAAAAATGGACTCAACCACTATGGTGAGATGAAGAGGTTGAAAGGGCATGGCTGGAAAAGAGTCAGGGTGGGGCAGAAGGCCAGGAAGAGTAACACATCCCAGCCAGATTTCCTGAATGACCTGAAAGATAAAGTTAACAAGGCGATTATTGCCTTCAAGTGATGTGCAACACAGGTCAGGAATGAGAAATAAAACGAGAGTACTGTAAGAAAGTTTGCTCGGAAGGATCTCTAGCAACATTTTGACGACTTCACCAGGCAGTAAACAGAACCACTTGAGGTCAGTGTATCCCAGACTTTCAGAGCACAGATCTTACATGGCAGAAAGCTGAAGCAGGCAAAGGTCAGGCCCTTCTTCGGTGATACTTAAAGCAGACTGACCCAAAAAAGGAGGCAGCCGGACTTTGAGTTAAGACAACACTCTCGGAGTTGTGCTAGAAGGCAGAGCTGAGTTATGTTATCACCACTGACAATGCATGACAATGCTAAAAATCACACAACACTGCCCCAGGCACCGACAGCATCTGACATGCTGCAGATGTCAGAGGATGACAAAACTGGCAGGAGAATTCAACAGAAACATCCAGAAAGGTCAGATCAAAGAGGAGTGGCTACACAGCTACTTACTACCACTGCCAAATCCAAACAAAGACCACTCCAAGATCAGCGGCAACAGAATTATTATGATGCAGAACACTCTAGGCAAACTTCTAGAGAAAATAAACTCAGTGATGACTTGGAAATGGCTGACAGGTTACTGTCCATATTTGGAGGATACAGTTGAATAAAGAGACATGGCTCAATGTGGCAGTTTTCGCCCATGATGTCAATAAAGGTGCCCTTTGACTACCTGGTGCAGATCCTCCTCCAACTGAAAATATCTTCCTTCATCATTCGCTGGCTAGCTGTGACACTGTTCCAGTGATGGGTGGTACTCAGGGGTGGTTGCTGGTACTCAGACCTGAAAACCATTTGTCCCAGATTACCTCAGTGCTCTTCAATATGTATACATTGCAACAAACTGACCAGCAATTGATGGGAAGTGGCAGGACTTCTTCATTTGCTAATGACATTTTGGTCTGTCATCATGTTAGAAAGCATCAAGAGATTGCCAATACAGTGAAAAGTGAACTTGATCGCATCTCCTCCTGGTGTGTAGACTCAAATGCTCATGTCAACCTTCAAAAACCACATTAACGTGGTTCTCCTTGAACATGCATATGGTTAAGGCAGGCCTACCCGTCGTGGAAATTAGCGGCAAAGTTTTGACGAGAACACACCTGATGACATATCTGGGTTTGAAGTTTGATCCCAGTCTGTCCTTCAAAAACCATGTTGACCCTGTTATAACAAATGCCCATAAGGACTTATCAGCAATGAGGGTCCTGGCCACCGCCAACATCGAGCAGAGACTGCTTCTGCTACTTTTCCAGGGACTGGTTCTTTCTCCAATTAAACATGCTTTAGAAATACTTACCGTCATTGATACTCAGATTGAAAGACTGGAAAAGGTGCATATGAGATACCTCTTGCATAGCAATGAAATATCTTCTTGACTTTCCGACAGTGTATCATACGATGAACATTTAGGAGGAATCGTGCATAGCTGAAGATAAGCTTTTATTTGAAACACCCTCTGCACAATGTTCTCTTTAGAAAAAAGGGCAACAGGCTAAAAAGGGACAAATCATGGCTTGGTAAGACAGAGGACGATATACAGGTCTGCCTTCTCACAGACATCAACCTTGGCGAAAAATGGATACTTGTGCCCCAGGTGCTCAACTGCACCGTTTCCTGTGTTGTCACATTTAATAAGAGTTGTCGGGAGCAGAACCAAGTTGCTGTCAATGCAGAGATCTAAGGGCTTATATGTGAAAATTCAGATGAGGCAGATGTACTGATCTACACAGACGAGTCCATTGTACGAGGACAAAAAAGTCCATGGGCATTTACTGCGTTTTCTGCAGGCAGAATAGTCAAGGAGGCCAGTGGTGCCTTCTGTATGAATACTAGCAGCATGACAATGGAGATGATGGCGATAACATGAGCTTTCATGTGACTAGCATCGCAGGGCTATTCTCTTGTGTGTGTGCTGAGTGATTCCATGAGCACGATCCGGCTGATCTATACGCAGACAGTGGATCAAGTCATTGCAAAATTGCAAAACTCCCCTGTGTGTGGAGTTACCTTCATCTTTGTCCCAGGAAATGCAGGTGTTGTTGTCAATGAAAGAGCTGACAGATTAGCCGGCTCTGCCTTAATTACAGAGGGCCGGCCCATGGATCATATAGACATTGTTAATGCCACAGGATAGGTAGAACAATCAGAAGATTTTGTAAGCAGCACATTCACATCTTTGCTAAGAGTGCAAGATTTGGGTAAAGATCTGCATAGCCAGGCACTAGAAGCACACCGAACACTTGAGAAGTCTTGTCAACCAACATAGGACTGGTACTATCAACTCCGTGACACTGATGTATATGTTGAAGGGGGAATCTGAGCACCTATGGACATGTCCAGAGTGCCATGAAGGCAACCTAACTCATAACTCTGGCAGAAAATTCTGGTTGTTCATCCACCTGCGGATTTTAGACTTTTTTCAGAACCTAAGTGTTGCATGCACGTCCAGTTAGTCTCCCAATTAGTCGACTCCTACGACATGCTTGTTGGGGAGACAGTTGGTCTGTTCATGTTTTCCCCCACAACGTGACCCTGGAACCAACATACATCCATGTCACATGGTTGATAGGGCTATTCCTGTGCTGGTTAAAAAGACTTTTTGTGTGCCCGGTGTGTCTCTTAGACTCAGCAGTGCCAGCCTTCAAGCCCAATTCTTGCATCTTTAGCAGTGATTCTTAGCTGCTCCCAATATACTTTGATTGTCCTATCTCTTTGAGGGAATTAAATTATTAGCACGATTCATAGGCAACCCATCTGTAGCTGAGGCAGAACCAGCCAGTCTGTAAGCTCTTTTATTGCCAACACCCAGTTAGCCTAGGACAAAAAAAAGGTAACTGCACGGTGAAGTTTTGCAGTGACTCAATCCATTGTCTGTGTACAGAACCTGCCTCAGACAGCTGGAGGACACAAATGTATGCTATAGATGTAACTAAGTCGACCCAGCCTTAAATGGGTACCATGTATGGTCCTGGGAAGTAAAGGCGACTGGCATGATATTGACATCTTCCACAGAGTAAAACTATAAAATATAGATCTAGCCATATATTCCCAGAAGGCCTGAAAAAATTGTCATTAATTTGCTTTACTTATAGATGTTATTGTTATTTGAAACTAACTCAGTGCTATTTGGTAACCAGTGTCATTTGTATAAAATTGATGAGTGAAAGAGAATTCTCAGGAGCTATATCAATTCTATTGTGATGTGTGGAAGTGAATTGTAGAGTTGGTTGATTAGTGAACAATTATTTCAAACATTTTTGAACTTGAAGTGGTTGTATAGACAGATAATGACAATACCTTGGACTGATAAAAAGAGTAATGAAGGTGTCATGAGAGAAACTGACTCATGAAGAGAACTTATTGCCCACATCAGGAGACAGTCGACATTCTTTGGTCACATCAGGAGAAAGAGAAAACTTGAGTACATCATGACGGTGGGAAAGCTGGAGGAGAAAAGAGGCAGAGGGAGACCGAGAGAGAAGCTGCTGGACAGTTTGACATCATGGAATGGAACATCATTTGTGTCAGAATTGATTGAGACAGAAGGTTTTGGATAGACATGACTGCCAGTGTCACATAAGATAGACTTTAGAAGAAGAAAAGTGTAGTTTTGTTTAGTGCTTGTAGTTGAATGAAGATAGAAACCTTAAATATGTACTCAAAAAGGTAGGACTTCTAATAATTCCGCCTGGTCTCTGGGCAGTGAGACAGGACACCTGTGTGTATTGTTGCGCACATAAAAATATCCTTTGGCAGTTGGAAATCGAAAAGAGTAACCTAACGGCGCTGCCTGGGCAAAATTTGGAGTTGAAGTATTTCAGGATCCTTGCCGGTGCTACAGAGCCTGTGCACTGTGCTGAACTTCTTTGGACTCAGACTTAAATAAGAAGAAGAACGGAACACTTATGGGTTACTACCTGTGTGCCAGGATGTTGATCTATTGTTCAAACCTCTAACCTCAAACCTCAAGAAGGTAATACTTGTATCTTATATTTGGGGAGTAATTTTAGAAGTGTTACTAATGTTGGACATGTTGGGCTAATACTTACTTAGTTGCTCCTCTTCCACCTTGGAGTGTACAGGTTTGCCAGAGAGATCACCAGACTTCTCTATCAGTAATTTTCTTCCTAGAATGTCTTTGTATTGGAACCCACAGGGGCATAGGAATAAAGGATGGCCAAAAAAGTACACGGAAAAGGGAGCTGGAGAATGAAGTTAAAAATATGGGGAGGACATAGGGAGAGCTGCATGTGATAGCAAAGGATAGAATGACTTGGCTTGAGTGGGTTGAGGGTCCATTTGCTATTGGGGGCTAGAAAGGCAGAAGAAGAAAAAGTTTTCTTTCTGGCTTTGTTCCTTTTCAGTCCTCTGTCAGTTAGGGACTGTGGGATGTTGTCATCTGACTGACTCACTGACTTTCAACCCCACCAGGGCACAATTCCCAGAAACTCCATTCAAACCATAGGTTATATTTAGGGCCACCGATGACAGCCGAGGTGGGGCTTTAAAATAACAAAACAGTTGTGTCCCCTATTGAGGCTGGTATTGATGGTAAATTTATTTTAAAAAATAAACGTCTAGTTTACGTTTCCTACTACATAGAATTGTAGGTCCTATTGCACAGTAATTTAATTTATATTTAACTGCACCAATAAATAAAATTTTAAAAAACATGATATGGTATTTTATGCCATTTCCAGTATATTTTGTACGCATGCATGACATATAACTTGACATATGGTATTCGAGCTGCATTAATTTTGTAAACTTGTTTTCATTTATATATTAGTGATATATTATTTGGTTTTTTTTCCCCTACATGTTTAGAGAAGATGAATTCCTGACCTTATTTGAGAGCTCTCCTCAACCAAAGATAAAACAGCTTAGTTCAGATGCAAATTCTAATACAATGAAAAAGAAAATTTCCGTTGATGCTGTGAAAGTTTTGTGGAGTGAACCAGTAAGATTTTCATTTCAATGTTTGTTTTCTTGCTTTCTGGATAAACTGATTGCTGTAATGAAGGTTTAGTAATTTCCATTGTATATGCAGGTGGATCATTTGGTTGGGCGGTAGTTTTTGTGTGTGTGTGTGTGTGTGTGTGTGTGTGTGTATGTGTTTTCCCTTAAAAGGGCAGTTGGCACATTATGTTGTGGCTTAGCTAAGCTGTCATATCAGCTCATTTTGCTCACAAACACATTTAATTTCAGCCCAGTATTAATTAGTTGCCTTTTACAATGGGCTTAAGAGGTAGGGTTGTTCTTTTTGCCTCCAAAACTGACCCCAGGGACCCGCATGTAGGGGAAAGACTTGAGTGTGTTCTAGCTGAAACATCAGCATTCATATATCATCATCATGTTGTGCTGTCTACACCACATAGTGCTCGCAGAACATTCTTCCATCCCATTTGATAATTATCGATTGAAGCCAGCCCCAGCACCTCTGACCTCTCTCAGCAACATTCTTCCTAGGGTTTCTCTTGGAGATCTTTTTTTCCCCTCAGTCTATTTATTTCTTATTTCTATGCCTGTTTAGTTATTCTCTGTCCCATTCTCTTCATGATTTGTCAAAGTCTTTATTAAAACAAGCGATTGTCCTGGATTTTTTTTTTCTCAAATTCTTCAACCTGTATGTATTGATCTCATTTCGTTCTCCTTAAGCATTTGTTTTTTTAATGCATTGAACTTTCATTCCATGCCTTTAGTGTTTCTCCAACTTTCACTGGCATGTGCTAAATTTAAATAACATTATAATTTATAGTTCCATATTTTGTTCAAGCTTTTTAAAGATGCTGTTGCCTTGCCATTGCAGATCATAACTGTTTTCTTTGTGTCCTTGGCAATTTAAATTCCTACATATATAGGTCAACTGATCTGTTATTTGTGTCTTTAATATATTCTTACTTGCAACTGGTACCATCAGTATTGGAACTCTGCGCTGGCTGCTGTAGATGAGGACGGAACATGCATGAAAATGCCCTGAGTGCTGTGATGTCAGTTCTTGACTCAACTCAACTCAACTAATATATTCTTTTCATAACTGATATTTAATTCCTATCATCGCTATCATCATAAGTCTTGCTGACTATACGGGTGATCATGTAAGAAAGAAAAAAGTAAAGTGAATAAGGGACGCTTTTCCAAGTCTTCAGATGTATTGGTATATAGTGCTAGAGCTATAATTTTTTAGATCAGTGGGCACTCTGTGAGTAATGGGGTCAACATCATGCCGGCCACCTTTACTTCCCAGGACTCGAGCTGGTACCCATTGAATAGGTGATTATGCCTCTCCACAATCTGCAGTTTTTTAACAGCATGTATCAGTTTGTGTGCTGACACCCCTTTATGCCATGACAAAGGGCTGTCAGGAGTTTTCTCCTGTTGCCTTCCCTTGTTTCTTTTTCCACATATCTTTCCAGTTCTCACAACGTGTTCCAGTTTACTTCTCATAATTTGACAAAAAAATGATGCCTGCCTCTTTTTATGATGTTTATGATAAGTTGTCTTCAGACCTCTTTCAAAATATCTGGGTTGCTGTTTTTGGCTGTAAGAAATTCTAAGAATTCTTCTATAAAATCATATCTTCGAGGCTTGAAGAAATTGTTTGGCTTGTTCATCAATTTTTCACATATAGATGTGAAAAATTCTCTGAGAGATATCTTCTTTTTCTTATTCATGTTCACCAGCTGTAAACTCCAGCGGAAAGTTCTGGATATCTAATATTTATTCATTGTCATCAATATTCATGAATTAGTTGGCTTTGGCTACAGTTACATGCTCCTGACTTGGTGGTCAGTTTGTGACTACCCTGGTAACATAAGTAGTTATGGGTACAGCCTCGGCTAGTTTTAGTAAATGCTTGTTCAGTGTGTGGTAAATAATTCTGAAGGCACAGTCTTTATCAACTGTGTGTCCAGCAAGGGACATCCTGTCGAAGAATTGGGTCCCTCTTCTTGGCTAATGAGAACATATCCCTAAATGGCTCCACACAAAATAGTGGTTATGTTCAATTATTAATATCTTTGTTATTTTATATTTCAGCCAAAAAGATTTATTTGTTTGCTTTATCTTATTTATTTATTTAGTACTCACTGAATATGAAATTGCATAGAAAAACCACTCAACAACCAATAAATCTTGGTGTTGGTTCGAGATCCTAAAAAAATGAAATACCACAACTTTATTTAGTATTAAGAAGACAGCAAAATATGCCAGGCAGTAAGTTATAGAATCTGTTTATGTTGTTGTAATAACTAGATTCATTTTGTTTAAAAACAGAAATCAAAACCCAAAGCTAAAAAACCAGCATGGGCATCAAAACCTCCTTCAGAAAATAACTCGTCAAGATCTGATGTGCCCTACAACATATTCCGTCCAACTTCAGTTCAAAGCACTGATGATGAGCTAGGCAGTAGAGCTGAGATGATCGAGGAGCTGGGGAACTCTCTTTCTCTGTCAATTAATAAACTTCAAGCTCTACAGAACCAGCTAAGTGGTGTTAACCGACAAGATATTGGCGACAGTCCTGGAAACAACCTAGCCATGGATAGTTTTAGATCTGCCTCGTCTGCCTCCACATTAACACCCTCCAGACAACTTCATACCCCGGTATCTGTTGGTGAGTTTGCTGAAGCTGATAATGCTAGCCATGCTACATCTTCCCTAGCTATGCAAAGACTGTGGGATGGAGAGTATGATGCCTATGTGAGCAGCGGTCTGGCTAACAATATCAGCCGGCCAGGACAGATGCAGAAAGCAAAAGCCACTCTTTCTTCAATGGAAAACTCATATCAGAACTTTAAACGCAAGACACCAGTAAACCAGGTGAATAGCTCCACAGCTTTAGGTAATGCTGCAGCCGGTCAGTCAATAACCACGAAGCCTGGGCAGCAGAACATGGCTGGAAATAATAGTAGTTTGACGACTGGGCTGAATCACAGGACTTCATTTAATTCATCTGTTCAAAAGTCATTAGTCCAGAATAAGGCTGAGGAATATTTAAGCTGCTTGGACTCAGCAGCAACAGTAATTCAGAAATGGTATCGCAGACACAGAACTCGACGTGTTGCTGCAGAAGCAGCGATGAGAAGACTGTTAAGTCAGAAGAAGGAGGTGAGTTCCTTAATCAAATAAACTTCATTTCTTTTTCAGAATGCGTCAGCTGTAAGAGACATCTCTTTCACTCTGTGATTTTACATTTTGTTTATTACTTGTTTGGATTTGACCAGTACTTCATCAGTGCACATTTTTTAAACCCAAGGTGCTATTTGAATATCTGTATATATTAGTTCTGTTCATATTCATAGTTTAGGGAGTCCCATGGGGCAGAGGCTAGACGCTCATGTGCGGATCAAAAGGTCATGGGTTCGATCCCTGGCGGAGCCGGACTTTGTTTTTTAAAATGACTTTGACTCCCAGGTCGACCCAGCTTTGAATGGATACCGGGTGCAGTCCCAGGAAGTAAAGGTGGCCTGTGTAATGCCGACCACATCACCCATCTTATGCAGATTAGTTTATAAAAATATTTAGCCCTATATGCCCTATACACCTAAAGGTGTGTTAAAGGGACCTTTACTTTATATTAATAATTTGCAGGTTAAAAAAAAAACTGTTTAAGTAAGAAAGAAAGAATAGAACTCTTTTTATGCCTTTGGCTCAATGGGCATATATTGCAGTACCTTTATTTTTATAGACCAATAAAGGGCTGTGGTCAGCATAGTGCCGGCCACCTTTACCTCCCAGGACATTACCTGGTACCCATTTTAGGCTGGGACATCCTGGGTGCAGATGTGAACCCAAAACATTTGTGCTGACAGGCAAGCATCAAGCACCTATGCTTCCATGACTCCCATTGGTGTGGGCCAAGGCTCTTGAAGTCACTGGTTTTACAGTTGTTTAGTTGGCCTGGCATGAAACCATGCTTGTTTCTTCAGCAGGACACTGGGATCATTTAGAAGTGACATGTTAGAATCCCACTGTACCCACAATAGCTTTTAATGTTTATGTCGACTGGTATGTAATCTAATCCGTACTTACTCCATCCTCTTCTGTTTCACTGACTTATTTCTCAGCAAGCAACATACAATTACACTATTTTCATGCTCTTTTAATCCTGTCTCTCTGGGAAGGTAAATCCAATCATTTCCAGTTGTGACACAGTTGTGTAAATACCGATATATGGCCATGTCTGCCTTGACCTTTGTGTAATTAAAATCCTTTAGTCCTATTTGCAACTGCGAGGTGTTTACTAGGTCAGGATGTGAATATAGTAAATTAAAAAATTGCATTTGGTGTGTGGGTAGGGGAGGGAGGGTCCTTATGACCTCAATGGCTTCTTGAAAGCCAAATTGAGGTAAAATTTTCCTGCAGGCCTCAGTGATATAGATCACAGCATGAGTCACCCGATACATTTTGTGTTTTCAGGCACAGAGTAATGTATTCCATCTAATGCTTCACTCTGTTCAAGTTCATTGATCACCCCTTTATATATCTTTATATATTCTTGAAAAAAAAAAAAAATTTTCATGTAGATAAGTAAATTTGGTTAAAATTTCTTACCTACTTGTGTAATATGGTTATTATTTTTTTTAAGGGTTTCTTCCAGAAATTCGTGTGGGTTCATGACCAGTTGTATTAGCATTTGGAGGATGAAAGGGTTCATTCATTTAGTACCAAACAACTCAGCATGCATTTGCTGACAAATCCATGCAGGATTTGCTTTTTGTAAATCAAAGCGAATCATTCAGTTGTTACATTATTGCTCTCTATCTTAATTGTTAATTAAACTCAGTCTTTGAGATTTGCTTTATTATTTGAACATTTTAGACCGAACATTTTTCTTCTTCTGGAGGCATGCAGTGGTACCTTTCTTTCAGCTTCATTTTATCAGCGCAACTGTAAAAGACATTGTGGGATGAGTACTATAACACCAGTAAAACTAAAGAAATGAGAAATAATTTCAAAACAGAAAATTCAGTTATCTTAAATAATGAAGTAATAGAGAAAGTTGAAGAATTTATATACCTCAGAAGTAAAATTATTCCAGGTGGAGATTCTGAAAAGGATGTAACATCAAGAATAAACAAAGCAAATCAAGCATGTGCCAGGCTTAACAATATATGGAAACCAAAAGGGACTTAGTTTGAGGACAAAACTCAGAAAATACAAGAGCAACATTTTAGGACTACTATTATACAACACTGAATGTTGGAAAATGACAGCGGGAATCACACATAATCTTGGGACTTTTCAAAATAAATGTTTAAAGAGAATTCTACGAATATTTTGGCCAAACAAGATCACAAATGAAGAACTGAGGAGGGAAACAGAATGTGCATCACTGGTAATTGTTATCAGAGTCAGACGATGGAGCTGGCTTGGACTTGTTTGCAGAATGCCTTGTGATACTGGCAAAAAACAGCTCTCCGGTGGACAGCAGATGGGAAAAGGAAATGTGGACGACCAAAGGAAACCTGGAGAAGGACAATAGAACAGGAAATTAAGGAATGAAAACCGACATGGGATACCATGGGCAGATCGGCAGCAATGGAAATCACTTGTGAATGCCTTATGTGTCAACAGCGACATGAAGAGGATATAGTAGATGAGTACTATCACCTTCTTTTAAATATATTTTGTGGTGACTACCGGCACATTTTTTCTGGGGGAAAAAGTCCTGGTTCAGAGTAACAGCTGATTTAGATAGAATGGGATAAAGTGGCAACTGTCTGGAACAGACAGGGTGGAAAGGGGGCAGAATGGCTAAGAGGATTTACACATAATAATTCTGGAAGCCATATGGTATAATGGCCAGCACATTGGCTTTACTAGGCTAATGTTTTATAGGTTCAAATCTTCATCAAAATTAGCTTTGATTCCCATGTAGGCTCAGTGTAAAATGGGTAAAGGGAAATTTTGTGGGAAGTAAAGACACTCTGTGCTATTTATAACATCTTCTACTGAAAGCTGATTTGATTATAAATATATGGGGCTAACAGGTCAGTGTCTGGCTAAGGGGGTGTGAATGCAGTTTGTATTTCCAAAATACCCTGTTCAGTTCTGCTGCAGGTGATCTAGTAGCAATATGCCCTGCAGTGAGGCTAATCAGAAAGCAGTGGCAAACCACTGAATGTAAATTATTGCACAAGTAACTTTTTTTTTGGTAGCACCATATTTCTTTTGTGGGTTAAAGAGCCCCATCATGGGGGGGGGGGGGGGGGGGGGGGGAGGGGGGGCAAGAATGGGCCCACTACCTTTTCCCCCATCCTAACCAACCGTGTCATAAAAGTTGACTATGCGACTGGGATATTTCTTGTGAGTGTATCTGCCTGAGAGGTGAGGAACCAACAGTCTGCCTACAAAAAAAAAACCAGATCTGTCAATCAGATATGCATGCAAAACCCAAGTTCTGGAAGAGTACAAAAGTCCAAGAGGACGAAGAACTAGAACTTTCCATTGGAATTTACAACAGCAAAATTACCCCAAAGAAATAAAGAGGAAGAAGAAAGAGAAGCACCATATAGGTAATACTAATGGACAGTGGACATTTAGTTTATTATTCATTTTCACAGCATCATGTATTCTTATCCATTTGTAATGTATACACAAAACAGGAACATGATATCAGGAGGCAGCAAGAATATGCTCACTCTATGACCTCAGAAGAAATAGAAGCAAGAAAGGCAGAAGAGAGGAAAAAGATCAGGGAGGAAAAGGCAAAGGAGGCCCGGCAGCAAGCAGTTAAGGTATTTGTTTCAGACAAGTAAATAACTAATGTATTTATCATAGGACATCACTGAAACACTCAGAACTGGTATTGAGTTAATATATGTGAAGCACATGTGAATACCATTCTTAACGTATGTAACCTGCTGTTTGCCCTTATTAAAAATAATTATTATAGTGCTTCAAAAGTTGTGCCCCAAGCTTCAACAGATTTGCAACAACTGCTGTACAGATCAACATGAATTTTGGCATGCAGTCTTGGATCTCCCATATCCTTATAATTTTTTCTTCTTCGCGTTCACCAGCTGTACACTCTGGTGGAAAATTCTGGTTGTTTGTCCACTTCTGAACTGCAGTCCTGCTCCAGAACCTGAGTGTTGCATGTGCATCAGTTTTACAGATCTGATTCACTTGAATGCAGACTGTTGGTTCCTTGCCTCTCAGGCAGATGCACTCTGACTTCAAAGGAAGCTCCCCAATTAGTCAACTCTTACAACATGCTTTTGAGTAGGCAGAGGGTCTATTCTTGTTTTCCCCACGATGGGGCCCCGGAAACCACACGGGGAATCCTTATAATTTAATAATTTAGAGTTGTACGAGATCAAGTGAATAATGATATTACCAGACGAATTGTGGGAAAGACACCTTGCACTAGATTCATTGAGAAACAGCAGATCAAATGGTTTGGCCATCTCGTTAGAATGCAGCAAGATCAAATACCATCACAAGCACTACATTTCAGAAGATCAGCTAGAAGAGCAAGAGGACGGCCGCGGAAAATACGGATTGACAACAATAAAGACACTCTACGCCTTTACCACATGACAATAGCCAGCGGCAGCCAGCCTGCACTGGATCGCAAATTATTCCTCCCCATGACGCCTCATGCAGAAGTGGTTTATGATGCTGATGACAGTTGCATAGGTGCTGCTGTTTTCCTAAAGTGACAAATTTCTTTGAACTTTGTCAGACTAATAATGTTGTACCCCTCAAATATAGAAAAAAAAAGGTTGTTGCGTATCCTTTACAGAATGTTGCAGAACCAACCCTAACAGCCCCTGGCTGTTGTGTGGTTTCTCTATGCAAATTTACGTCCAGTAGTTTGCCATTGCTTTCTGGACGGTCAGCTTTCTTGATACCACTGTCGAAACCAACGCAAGGCGCATTGCCCGCAGCTGGGATCGAACCCGGTATCCCGGCATTACGAAGCAAAGTGTTCGCATCAACTTAGCCACAGAGCCGACCAAATATAGAATATATAGTAATTAACACAGACTGTTTATTTTGTGTGAGTCATAGATGCACCCAGCACAGTTTTTAAAAAAATATGTATAAATTATACACTTTGATTTTACCGGGCATATGTCTTTATGAAATAATGGTCACTTTTTTCTTGAAGGGACCCATTGAGCATAGTCAGCAGTGCACTTGCTTTCTAGAAGTGGTAAACAAAAAAATTAAATGCAGAATAAGTGAGGAAAAGAAAGGTTTTGGTTAAGATGCAGAAAATAAATCATGGAGTGAATACAACACAAAAATTAGTTATGTTCAGTTTGAAGACCAGGAAAGAGGATGATTGAGTTGCTCCTGAAAAAGACCTGTTTTGCAATTTCATGGAAACAGTCAGGCAGACAACTTTCTTTAGCAGCCGACTTCTTTTGAGAAATGACTTTTGTTCAGAATCAGATGAGTCTTAACAGATTGATAACTATTCTCAGCTGAATAGTCAACAAACCATCCTTTTTTTCCCGCTATTGATCTTCTTGCCATAAGAATGGTCCTTACATTAGGCTCAGTACTCTTTGTCTCTGAGTGGGCGACATTTGTAAGTGCTTTTGTGTTTAGTTAGGTGCGTATACTTTAAAGAACGTTAAAGAACCAACCGTAGCATTTTTTTTTTGCTGTTGTGGTTTTTCTCTGCAAATTTTACATTCAGTAGTTTGCTATTGCTTACTGAATGGCTAGCTCTCGGTACCACTGTCAAAATCAACGCAAGAGAGATCGTCAGCAGCTGGGATCGAACCCGGCCTAAGCCATAGGCACTGGCAAGTGCTTTAGCATCGCATAATTTGAAAGTTTTATTGTTGGCTCCTACTTGTCCTTTGACTTTTGCCCAGACTAGGTCTATTGAGTTTAAGTGTAAATGGTAAGATGGCGGCTATCTTCCGAAAAACGGTCCCAAATTATCGAGGCCGAAAATATATCCTAACAGGGCCTTCTGGTGACTTAAATTGCGCACTTCCGGTGACTACTGCCACCACCGAGAGTATCTCCTACGCCACTACGCATGGCGTGGATTGGGGCAAAACTAGATGGCTGGGACGAGCAGCAGCTACCGCATCTCCTGCAGCTTCCTTTATTTTATTTGCTCATGAGTCCCAGCCATCTAGTTTAGCCCCAATCATGCCGCGCGTAGCGGCGTGGGAGATACTCTCGGTGGTGGCGTATAGTCCCCGGAAGTCCACAATTCGGGGGTGGCAGTATGGTCCCCGGAAGTCCGCAATTGACACGTGACTGAGGCCCTGTTATGGTATATTTTCGGCCATGATAATTTGGGACCTTTTTTCTGAAGATAGCCAAGGTAGCAGTCTCAGACATCTATGACCTTGCTTTGACATATCTTTGACCATTGTGGTTGCTTTACAATTGATAGCAGTTCAGGTTTTAGGTACATGTCATTAGGGGTATGTGTTCCTTTGTGAGCCACGTCTTTATTGCGGAACTTGAACTTACAGATGTCAGGGCTTTATCCTCTTGTGCCACTGTGTTGTGTATGATGTCCATTATCAGACGGGTCTTTCTGGTGACTGAAGAAGTGTTTTCAATCCATTCTCAAAATAAGTTGCTGTTTATTTCTGTGTGATAGTCCTGATTGTCTGTAAACTTTGAAACGAGAAAAGGTTCAACATTATTCATTATCCCGTTATGTCTGTTACCTGCTTGTTTAACTAACAGGCGCTGCCATTTGCTGCTAGGCTGTGTTAGAAGACAGCAAGAACATAAAATTATCTTTGGAATGACCAAGAAGGTATGGCGAGTTGTTTAGGACAGAGAGTAACAATTATTTTTCTATATGTTTGCTTGCATTAGATGATGATGATGATCATCATGTAGCAGGTTCTTTGCAGAACGTTGCTCTCATCACGGTCTGCCTGAAAGAAACTCAGCCTCTCGCCAACTCTCCTATCTCATATACTTTCACACCTAGTGAGTCACTGGCATGATATTGAATACATCATCCTTATATATATTGTTAGGCTATATATGCCTAAAGTGTGCTTTAGTTTTCTTTACTTTTTGTGTTTACATTCTGTGTGCTTTCATTCTTTTATTTTTGTTTCTGCTAGGATCTGCAGAGAAAGCGCGAAGAAAAGAAAAGTGAAGTAAAGAAAATTGCTTTGGATGAAATTAAATATTTACAAGCAAGCGGAAAGGTAACCAAAATATCTGCAGCTAACAGCTATCTAGGCAAGAAAAAAAGACAGGTGGCAGCCAAAGAATCTCCTAAAGAAGCAACAAACCCTGAGGATTTACAAGATAATGCAGGATCTCAGGCATTGCCAGAAGATTTGAGTGCTTCACGTGTAAGTTCCTGGCATTGTGTAGATCTGATTATATTCTTCACTTTATTGTTCAGTAGTTGGTAGTTGAGGTTTTAACTTCACTATAAATGGGTCACACCATAATTGTTCCATTCCTGTGCCAGTGAAACTCGCATGAAATACCCCTTGCTGTTTTTTTAAAACCAATGAATGCAAAAAAGTTTTCTTGGCGAAATAAGTGAAACACACTATAGGGTAAAAGTCAACGAGTGCAGCATAAAAGTTATTACATTCTACAAGTATGGAGAAAATATTTGGAGATTATTTTCAATGAAAACGGTGGTCAAGGACCACCAGGCATTATCTGGATCTCCTGACGCAACATGATGGTGTATTACAAACACTATGATCCGAATGCAAATGTGCAATAACGTGATAAATGGTTTAGACTCGCCCAAATACTCCGAGCACTCGTCTTGAAACATTTGAATCCATATTCTATACAACTGCCTTTGGGTCAACAGTACGACCTTGAGAGTCTAAATGGTTACTTTAACCTTTTCATCTGCAGTCTGATACTTGAGAACAGGGCAATGTCCCTCCTTCTTGATCTGCCAGCTCTTCTGCTGAGTGATCCAGTAGCTTAAAATACTCCTGCTTCCTGCAGAATGCAATAATGTATCAGTTCTAGGCTGAGGGAATCCCGGGGTAGAACTTCCTCAAGGATCCACCAAGGCCTGACCACCTGTCTGCCTTCTTGAGCCTTTCGAATGCAAATCCTCCAGATTCCAATTCCCTAACAACATTACATAATATTTATGATGTCCTATTTGCTCAGTCAGTATTGGTGTGTTTTAGTGCACATCCGCACGTGACAATCAGAAACAAGTAGTAAATGCAGAATGTAGCCACTAGAGGTACCAACACTAACAGTCCCCACCAGAATTACACTTGTCATTGATGAAAGTTGTCATTCTCAGCAAGTTGGCCGTGCACATGCAGTATTAATTCATAAGAGTTCATATAATTCATATAGCTCACAAGAAAATGACAAGTTTTAGTGATAGTGGTGTAATGAAGCCTAAGCATATTACAGTAGAAAGGAAGAAGGAAATAATCACTAAATATGAAAAGGGTGTTAGTGTTTCTGATCTCACCAAGCAGTATGACATGGCTAAGTCTATGATCTGTACTATCTTAAAGAATAAAGTTGTGCTAAAGACAGCTGATGTGGCTAATGCAGTGACTAAGTTAATGAAGCAAAAGTCTTATGTGTTAAAAGACGTAGAAATATTATTGTTAACAACCGAGCCAGCAGTCGAACCACTTTCCAGATTACAGACAAGAGAAAGAATACCGGAAGTACGGAAACAGTTGCCTGACATTATTATGGAATGGAACTCACCTTTGAAGGAGTAGCCTTCCTCCTTCTCCTTTACTATCTGTCTATGCCAGCAACTGTCAACCAGAAAGGCAAAGTTCCTTTTCCTTTCCTATTTCCTTCTTCATTTCTACTGTAAAACGCCTAGGTTTCATTTTGAAATTAAGATAAAAACAATACTGTATATTATATACTATATATTTTTTGTCACACACAAGTTGAATGGATTAAGTTGATTTACATTAATTTCAGTGGGTACGATTGTTTCAGCTTGCGAACATTTCGGTTTACTAACAGTGTCAAAGTATAAATTAAGTTCATGAGACAGGGTACCACTTTAGTTAATTTTTCATATAATTGTTGTTACCTTATGTGCCAAATATAATGTTATGATTACCACTCATACTATTGCAGTTATTTCTTCTGCCATTTAATTACCATTCCATATGATTATTGTTTCTTTTTATTTTATCAGCAGCTCAGAAATGATGAAGCTTGTGGGGGTGGCCGAGGAAGTGACAAAGGTACAGAAGCAGACACCCGCACCACACTGGAGGATCTGTACACCACCCTAAAGAAGTTGGAGGAAGAAGAGAACTTTCTGTCAGTTCAAACAGAGAAGAAGTCTTGGTGTAAGTTTAAAGTGGTGGAAAAAATGATGGGTGACTGATTGAAACAGTTATGGGTAGTGTGATTGAAACACTGATGGATGGTTGTGGTTGAAACACTGATGGATGGTTGTGGTTGAAACACTGATGGATGGGTGTGGTTGAAATACTGATGGATGGTTGTGGTTGAAACACTGATGGATGGTTGTGGTTGAAACACTGATGGATGGTTGAGGTTGAAACACTGATGGATGGGTGTGATTGAAACACTGATGGATGGGTGTGGTTGAAACACTGATGGATGGGTGTGATTGAAACACTGATGGATGGGTGTGGTTGAAACACTGATGGATGGGTGTGGTTGAAACACTGATGGATGGGTGTGGTTGAAACACTGATGGATGGTTGTGGTTGAAACACTGATGGATGGGTGTGGTTGAAACACTGATGGATGGTTGTGGTTGAAACACTGATGGATGGTTGTGGTTGAAACACTGATGGATGGGTGTGATTGAAACACTGATGGATGGGTGTGGTTGAAACACTGATGGATGGTTGTGGTTAAAACACTGATGAATGGTTGTGGTTGAAATACTGATGGATGGGTGTGGTTGAAACACTGATGGATGGGTGTGGTTGAAACACTGATGGATGGGTGTGGTTGAAACACTGATGGATGGTTGTGGTTGAAACACTGATGGATGGGTGTGGTTGAAACACTGATGGATGGGTGTGGTTGAAACACTGATGGATGGTTGTGGTTGAAACACTGATGGATGGGTGTGGTTGAAACACTGATGGATGGGTGTGGTTGAAACACTGATGGATGGTTGTGGTTGAAACACTGATGGATGGTTGTGGTTAAAACACTGATGAATGGTTGTGGTTGAAATACTGATGGATGGGTGTGGTTGAATCACTGATGAATTGTCTGTGGCTAATGTGGGAAACATTGGTCAAAGTTAATACAGAATGTGAGGAAATAGCTTGAGAAAATCTGTCTAAACACTTGAAAATGTATACTGTTTTAAAATGAAGCAACATAATGTAAAGTGGAAGGAGGAACCCACCCCTACCCTTCCCAGACAAGTCATGACACAAAAGGTGATTAATTAGGGTCTTGTTGAAATTGTTGAACTGATAGGTGCAAATATCCCAATCTACCTTTAAACTGCAACACCATATGCAAGCCGCACTTTTGAGGGTAGGTGCAGAAGAAGAAGATGGATGATAAATGAAATTCAGATAAAAATAAGTAATCCTATTGAATTAAGCAGTACATGGCAAGACTACAGACATAAATGTGTGTGTGTTGTGTGTACATATGTGTATATTGTGTGTACATATGTGTGTGTGTACATATGTGTATGTTGTGTGTACATATGTGCGTGTTGTGTGTACACGTGCATGTGCAAAAAAATATTTTTCAGCAGTGATGTATAGTAGGCATAAGATGCTAGCTCCATATTAAACACGACCATCAATCAGTGTGTGATATTGTCTTTAACAAGAACTGGTCATCTCCACTCCTGAGAAACTTCCTGACATCCATTGTTATGCTAAATTAAACAGGGTTAACAAAAACTTTATAAACAGCAGTGTTAGGGAGTTATATACAGTACCTGTTCTCTGTTAATGCCAAATGTTGGACAATATATAGAAAACCTGA
The DNA here is from genome assembly GCA_905116865.2 of Candidula unifasciata. Lineage (NCBI taxonomy): Eukaryota > Metazoa > Mollusca > Gastropoda > Stylommatophora > Geomitridae > Candidula > Candidula unifasciata. The sequence continues at coordinate 105,784 of CAJHNH020008090.1, forward strand.
TATCCCACATTGGACTAATGGCTTTAAGCAGAGAATTAGTACATTGTGGATGATACTAGCCTTATTCTAGGATGAGGAAAAGCAGTCTAAAAACTTAATGTTATGGCAGGGCAGAGCAGGCCGTTTGCCTTGGTTAGCAGTGGTCTAGGAAGGAAGCTCTGACAGGCAGACAGAGCATTGTTCTTCTAATCCAGCAGCTTCTGCAGCATGCTTTGTCAAAACATATTGATGTTACCTTTCCTTTGGAGTAAACAAGGCAGGCTGAGAGAAGGATGATGTTGCATGAACAACACATGGTATCTGCAATATACGACCCAGCTTTGTGCTATGGATAGGAGGAATGTTATCCCAGGTCCTAACTGGTATCGTCGTTGGCTATGATTTCAATGCTTCCCTGTAGCACAGTGGAATACTATAATCTAGAGAGATGGAAAAGTACCAGCAGACAAAGAGGGGAAGAGACGGAGCATTTTAGAGATTCACTACAGCCAGCCTTCCTTGTGGAGAGGGCCCATGATTGTTTGATTTAACTTACTTTAATTGATTTTACTTACATTATACCACTTACATTGATGTTAAATATCTGCTTTTTTTCCCCTTTGTCCTAGTGCTTATGTCATACAGCATGGGGGAGTTATATGTAGTATCCTGTTCTTTTGCTGGTAGCATAGCTTGTGTTAATGTTATATTGCATTTCTGAAGTGTCTCTTTTACTCCCTCTGCCCATCTATTTTTTTTTCATCGTCTTTTTGACTGGTAGCTTGCTGTTCTCGTGTCGCACACTCTAGCTGCTGATTTTGTTACATTCTGACCAGATGACCACACTATTTGATTATTTAATGTTCTTTGAATTTATTTACCTGTGCTATGCTTACAATTTTTTCTCAGTTCTTCAGTGGTGACTCTTGTCTCTTCTCCCCTCCCCCCCCCCCCTTTTCCCCCCACCTCATTTCTTATACATCTCATCTCACATGTTGTAATTTTGATGTTAAAGGTCAATATGTGCAATGTCTATTTTTGTTTACAGTGGATGATTTGGAGAAGGCGCAGGAAGAGGAGCTGGGTTCAAATTTGACAGCAGAGAATTTAGAAAAACTCAATTCCAGCAAAGATGGCCTGTCCAAAAGTGGGTTTCTGACAGATAACAAGCTCAGGAGTATTATTGATTTTCTGGATGAGGTGCAGGTTAATGACAGACTCAGTGGAATTGAAATGGTTAGTCCATTCTTTTTGTAATTGATGATCAATTGAAGAGTGAAGTTGTGTCTGTAATTTTCAGTGTGTTTTTTTTTGGTTGGTAATAGTTGCTATCATCTGTTGTAATGACGGCTGCTTTTTAACAAGGGGCTCTTGCATTTGTTTGCCTGTCGGCCTGGCAGACTTGGGATCTTCATCATTTTTCAGAGTGATGTTATTGCTTGTTTACAGCATCTTCATCATCAGGTGTTTTGCCAGTTGGCGTAGCTGTTTATGCATGTCCACAGATCTCAGTCTTTGGTGTTCTGGATCAATTCCACTGATGATATTCCTCCTGTTTACAGCATAGCTGCAGTTTTGCACCTTTTAGCTAATACGTCTGACTTTATCAGTTGTTTGTTCACCGGATTAACCCCTTCTCAGTTGGTTTCATGAGACAGTATTTAGCCTTACTTGTGTGGTGTCCTCTTTGTCAGAATAAAAGACGGGCCTGCGTGCACAGTTCTTCTTTTTCTTCTTTACGTCCTCTTTTACCGCTTCGGGTGTCGAGGGAGATAAAAGGTCCTACTTCATGCTCTTCTGGCTGCTTCAACCATAGACACATCATGTGCTGTAGAGTTTCTCTGATGTTATCTTCCCATCTTGTTCTTGGTCTACCTTAACTCTGAAAATAAAGTGTCTTTGTTCGCTCATTTGTTCGTTTGTTCATCTACAGGTGTTGCCCCTGGAGAACCCATCCAGGGCAACCACGTGTAGACTTGTCAGTTCTCAAGGGAAGGCAGGGGCAGATTTGTCCAAGAACTCTTCTATAAATACAGACCTGGCACATGATGCTCTGGTTCTAGGGTCACCCAAAGGATCATCACTCCTGCTTAAACTCACATGTGTATGTTCAGCTTCCCACTCATCATTGGCTGCACCCTTTGGAAAGGTCTTAGGTTTAAATCAAAGTTGACCTTAACTCCCTGTCCGACCCAGTCTAAAATGCGTACAAGTTAATGCCCTGAGTACACAGTTGGCATAATGCTGACCTAGAGTGGACAGTGGTGATCTTGGCTGTCCAGCCTTCTTTGTCATCTGAAGTTTGCTACATTTATTATTTGTTAATATTTAAGCTATGTAAGCTTTTTACATGATCTATCTTTCTCTTATTTGCCTTGTATTTTCCCCATTTAAGGCTAATTTCTCTCTGTGAAAGAGCCGCTTAATGAATTGGACTTCACTGAGGAAATTTATGTTGTCAGGGTACCCAAGTACTTAAACATTTTGACATACATCAGACTTGTCCTATTTACTTTATAATTGCATTAAGTGGCTTTTTTTTTTTTTTAAATTACCAACCTTTAATGTTTCTAACAGGAAATAAGTCGTGTCAATGACGAGCTTGAAAAACCTGCCTTGCTGGTACCATCGGCTGAAGAAGTGGCCCATTTGGAACAAGCTCAGGCCACAGCCAGTGAAGTCACCAACACTTTGCTAACTCAACGCTTGGAGCTGGATGAGAAGAAGAGAACAGTAACCATGCTGCAGAAAGCATTGGTTAGTGACTCATTTTTTAAATTTTTTATTTTTGTATCTGTCTAGTCCGAGAAGGCTAACTCTGTAAATAAGTGCCTGATGAAGTGGGATGTGTCGTTTAAAAGGTGCAGTTAGGCACAGTGTAGTTGTCATTAACAAGTAATTAAAGGACACTTCTTCGTTAACAAGTAATTAAAGAATACTTTTTCATCCATTATCATGTAATTAAAGAATACTTTTTCATCCATTATCATGTAATTAAAGAATACTTTTTCATCCATTATTATGTAATTAAAGAATACTTTTTCATCCATTATCATGTAATTAAAGAATACTTTTTCATCCATTATCATGTAATTAAAGAATACTTTTTCATCCATTATCATGTAATTAAAGAATACTTTTTCATCCATTATCATGTAATTAAAGAATACTTTTTCATCCATTATCATGTAATTAAAGAATACTTTTTCATCCATTATCATGTAATTAAAGAATACTTTTTCATCCATTATCATGTAATTAAAGAATACTTTTTCATCCATTATCATGTAATTAAAGAATACTTTTTCATCCATTATCATGTAATTAAAGAATACTTTTTCATCCATTATCATGTAATTAAAGAATACTTTTTCATCCATTATCATGTAATTAAAGAATACTTTTTCATCCATTATCATGTAATTAAAGAATACTTTTTCATCCATTATTATGTAATTAAAGAATACTTTTTCATCCATTATCATGTAATTAAAGAATACTTTTTCATCCATTATCATGTAATTAAAGAATACTTTTTCATCCATTATCATGTAATTAAAGAATACTTTTTCATCCATTATCAAGTAATTAAAGAATACTTTTTCATCCATTATCATGTAATTAAAGAATACTTTTTCATCCATTATCATGTAATTAAAGAATACTTTTTCATCCATTATCATGTAATTAAAGAATACTTTTTCATCCATTATCAAGTAATTAAAGAATACTTTTTCATCCATTATCATGTAATTAAAGAATACTTTTTCATCCATTATCATGTAATTAAAGAATACTTTTTCATCCATTATTATGTAATTAAAGAATACTTTTTCATCCATTATCAAGTAATTAAAGAATACTTTTTCATCCATTATCATGTAATTAAAGAATACTTTTTCATCCATTATCATGTAATTAAAGAATACTTTTTCATCCATTATCATGTAATTAAAGAATACTTTTTCATCCATTATCATGTAATTAAAGAATAGTTTTTCATCCATTATCATGTAATTAAAGAATACTTTTTCATCCATTATCATGTAATTAAAGAATACTTTTTCATCCATTATCATGTAATTAAAGAATACTTTTTCATCCATTATCATGTAATTAAAGAATACTTTTTCATCCATTATCATGTAATTAAAGAATACTTTTTCATCCATTATCATGTAATTAAAGAATACTTTTTCATCCATTATCATGTAATTAAAGAATACTTTTTCATCCATTATCATGTAATTAAAGAATACTTTTTCATCCATTATCATGTAATTAAAGGACACTTTTTCATCCATTATCATGTAATTAAAGGACACTTTTTCATCCATTATCTTGTAATTAAAGAATACTTTTTCATCCATTATCTTGTAATTAAAGAATACTTTTTCATCCATTATCATGTAATTAAAGAATACTTTTTCATCCATTATCATGTAATTAAAGAATACTTTTTCATCCATTATCATGTAATTAAAGAATACTTTTTCATCCATTATCATGTAATTAAAGGACACTTTTCACTCATTGAGTAATTAAAGGACCTTGTTTCAAGCCATGGATGTATTAGACATATGGTGCTAGACCCATGTTTCTATATTTCAGAGAGCTTTCAGTTGGTGGTGGGCTCAACGTCATACCAGCCTCCTCTGCTTCCTAAGAATTTCCTTGTGCTTATTTTCCTAATGGTTTGCCTGGGAGATCTCAGTCGGTTATAAAAATAAATTTTTATGCTGAATTGAGCCCAAGACCTTCATGTTAGCTAGCAGCAGTCTTCCCGCTGTGCTGCCAGGCTCCAAGAGCCTTTTAGCAGCCATTGAATAGTAGCCAGTCATTAGTAAGTCTACAGTGGTCTTAGTGCACAAGAAAAATAAGAATGTGGCATATAGCAGAAAAACTAAATACTTGAAGGAAGAATGAATAACGAACGAATGAACAAACTTAATTTTTAAAGGGTTAAGAATTGGGCTTGCAGGCCTTTCTAACATTCTGCCCTTCAAGGTCTCCTTCTGTTCTTACATCATTTCATTCATACATCAAGTAATATTAAAAATTAGCAATGGCATCAAAATAATCAATACAAGCATTGGAATGTGCACATTTATAACTACAGTAAACCGTAGTAGGGAAAATTTGCGCTATTTCTAATATGTGTTTTATCTTCTATGGAGGCATATAATCTGTGCTCAGATAATATTCGAACAGTTTCCAATTGTATGTATAGGGACTAGTAGTACTTTTGATTTGCTGTGGCAGATAGTTCCACAGTTGAGCTGCGGAATACGCCAAACTTGTTTTGTAAAGGTCTATCCAAGGTTTAGGGATGTGTAGTATGTTTAGGCGCTTACTATGCCTTCCATTATATTTAAACAACGGCCATAAGTAACATGAAGCCTTTTGAGATAAAATTTTATGAATAAATTTCACCGTATTGAAAAGTAGACGTTCATGAAGCGGTAGTAGTCTAAGACCTTTATATATTTCGTAGCTCACTGTCCCATGATTGTTACTAATTAAGCTAATAGAGCGCTTTTGCAGTGATGTGAGCCGCTTGAAAACAGAGCTGGAACAGCCATCCCATATTGTAGAGCACAGGTCTATATATGTCTGGATGTGAGAAATATAGAATATCTTTCTTGTGTGTTCATCAAAAAAGTTTTTTAATTTTTGCAAGCTGGTAAACCTTTTTAGCTGTTTGTTTCACAAGTGCGTGTACATGAGAGTTTAAGGTTAGATTTGCATCAATTACCAACCCGAGTGCCTTTTGCTCAGTTACATTTTCCACTTGAGTCCCCCTAGTGTAAAGCTGAAGCGTTCTCTGAGAAATTTAAACTGTATAGTTTTTGTCTGGTCATTATTAGTATAGATTTGGTTTTATTAATGTTTATTTGCATACGGTTTGCACTGCTCCATTGGACTACATTATTTAATTCTTGTTGTAATGATGACTCTAGTAAATTATATGTTTGAGCATTTGCATAGATGGTACAGTCGTCTGCGAATAAATCGCAGGAGGACGACAAACATAAAGGAAGATAATTTATGTAGATATTGAATAACAAAGGGCCGAGAATCGAGCCTTGAGGTACCCCAGTATTTAAGGCAGTGGTCCGCTATAATGATTTATTTTGACAGATTATTTGTTTTCTATTTAACAAAAAATTATTTTATTATTTTTAATAGCCTATGGTTAAATTTCATTGTTTCTAATTTTCTTATAAGAATGTCATGGTCTATTATGTCAAAAGCTTTCTTAAAGTCTATAAACACCCTGCCACATATTTTCTCATCATTAACATTCTGGTGCCAGTTTTCAATCATATTAGCTAGAGCAGTATAGCAAGAATAGTTTGGTCGAAAACCTGATTGGTTATCCACTATAAGTTTGTTGTGATCTAAGTGTTGAAAAGTTACATTATGAATAAGTTTTTCTAGTGGTTTCGATAGTGATGATAACAGAGAGATCGGTCTATAGTTACCTGGAATACTACTGTCTAAAGAACCAGATTTTATGTGTGGATACACTTTGGCAATCTTAAATGCTGATGGGAAGTAGCCTTTGACAAGACACTGGTTGTAAATAAAGGTAATTGACTCAGTGAATTAAGAATATTATTTTTAGCGAAAGAGAGAATAAATCATTTTGTGAGTTTGAAATGGTAGGAAATTGGATGCGGAATAGAGGTAGACCTGTATACAAAAATATATTTAGATATTTAGTGTTCGTCAGCGCATGACAAGAACAGCTATTTTACAGTTGCTAACAAGAATACACAAAAATCACTTAATTGAGTTATCTCCAAGTCAAATGCATATATGGCCAGTTGAGGCTCTGAGACATATATGAATGCAGGAAATGAATACTAGCCAGAAAAAAGAGAACAAAAATGTGCGTCAGCCAAGAGCCATAAAGGAGCAGTGGGTCTGTCCACAAGTTGGGGCTTCTCTCCTCGACCACCTGCTAACCAAGACTAAGGTTTTGGTCTGCCCTGCCATAACATTGTTTGTTTCCTGGTAAAATTTCCTCTTCCTAGGATACATCAAATATTGATGAGCAAAATGTTTGAATCCACTTGCCTCTTCAACCACTAACTTTACAGTCAGCACAGTCTTCACTAATGTCACCTTTCTCATTTCATGACTAGCAATTTCTTTCTTATAGTTATGTTCTCCATTACTGTCTCTTTCTTATAGCTGCGTAATGCTCTTCATTACCATTTCTTTCTTACAGTTATGTTCTCCATTATTGTTTCATTCTAAAAGCTGTGTTATGTTCTACATTACCATTTCTTTCTTATAGTTATTTTCTCCAATACTGTTTCTTTCTTATAGCTGTGTAATGTTCTACATTACTATTTATTTCTTATATTATGTTCTTCATTACTGTTTCTTTTTTTAAATTTTATGGCATAGGTGTATTATGTTCTAAATTACCATTTCTTTTTTATAGCTATGTGTTCTACACTATAATTTCTCTCTTATTGCCATGTGTCATGTTCTACATTTTCATTTCTTTCTTATTGCTGTTTGTTCTACATTACAATTTCTTTCTTATGGATGGCTGTGTGTTCTACCTTACCATTTCTTTTTTATAGCTGTGTATTCTACATTACCATTTCTTTCTTATAGATGTGTGTTATGCATTGCCATTTCTTTTTTTTATAGCCATGTCTTATGACCTAATTACCATTTCTTTCTTTTAGCTGTGTGTTCTACATTGCCATTTGTTTCTTATAGCTGTGTGTCCTACATTACCTTTTCTTTATTTTAACTGTGTGTTATACATTACCATTTCTTTCTTATAGCTATATGTCATGGTCTGTATTATCAGGGTTTTCTTTAAAAAGCTATGTTTTCTGCATTACCATTTCTTTCTTATAGCTGTGTGTCATGACCTACATTACTGTTTCTGTCTTATAGCTGTGTGATTTACATTACCATTTGTTTATCATAACTGTGTGTTATACATTAACATTTCTTTCTTATAGCTGTGTGTCATGACCTACATTACTGTTTCTTATAGCTGTGTGTATTGTTCTACATTTTGCAGCTCATATAGAACATGCTTTATTCAACAGAATCAACAAAGGGAGCTGACTGTCAGGCATGCGAGAGAAACTGAGAAGGAAATGAAAAAGAGACTGGATGTGCAGAAGGAGGAATATGAGGAAGCTATTAAAAGGCATTTATCCTTTATTGATCAGGTAAATATCAATGTATTTCTTAGTTGCATTCACTGGGAAATTAATTTTTGTATGATTTTTTTATCCGAACCAGCTATAATTTTTGTCGTCATAATTAGCCCTGGTTTGCATTGTCATTTGATGTTTATTAATTAATTTTGTAGAACCATTAATCTGAAATTTTAAATATTATTTTTAATGTTATAGTTCAGTTGATCAATCAGTTTGTTCTTCTGGGGCTGGAATCTTACCATATCATCCTGAGATTTAAAATGGTAAGCTAGATGATAAACCTGTAAGGCAGATCCCAGATACCCTGTTCAGCTTCCAAGGAAGTTATTATTAAGGCATTTGTAATGGTTACTCCAGTAGGATGTAAACTTCAGTCCTATGCTAGGTTAGGGCATAAGGTTATGGTTATAATAGATGCTATTTATAGTAAACTGAGAAAGATTTATAAACAAAAGTGTGCCATTAGGGAATTGAATATGTGGTGCTAGATCCATGTTTTTTTAAACCTGTTGGCACCTGAAGATTCCTTTACTTCTCCAGACATTCCCAGGTGTCCGTTTCAGTCCTGTCAGTTGTACAGACCCACCTTGATGTGGATGTGAACCCAAGACTTTTAGGCTGGCAGGCAGGCAGCTAACAGTTGCTCTGCCTAGGCTTCCTTAATAGTTAATAAACCCAAAAGGAATTTGAATAAATCAATTAATTAAGAATTGACATCACTGCACTGGGGACATCCCCACACTCGCTGTGTCTCCTTCCTCAGTGGCCAGCAAAGAGTTGATATGCTACCTCAGTTACCAACAAAGAGTTGATGTGTTACCTCAGTGGCCAACAAAGAGTTGATATGTTACCCTAGTTGCAACCAAGAGTTGATATCCCTCAGTTGCCATAAAGAGAATTGTTCCCTCAGTTGCAACCAAGAGTTGATATGTTACCCTAGTTGCAACCAAGAGTTGATATCCCTCAGTTGCCATAAAGAGAATTGTTCCCTCAGTTGCCAACCAAGAGTTGATATGTTACCTCAATTGCCAACAAAGAGTTGATATGTTACCTCAGTTGCCAACAAAGAGTTGATATGTTACCTCAGTTGCCAACAAAGAGTTGATATGTTACCTCAGTTGCCAACAAAGAGATAATATATTACTTCAGTTGCCAACAAAGAGTTGTTATGTTACTTCAGTTGCTAAAAAAGAGTTGATATATCTCAGTTGCCAACAAAAAGTTGATAAGTACCTCAGTTGCCAACAAAGAGTTCATAGGTACCTCAGTTGCCAACAAAGAGTTGACTTGTTACTTCAGTTGCCAACAAAGAGTTGATATGTTACTTCAGTGGCCAACAAAAATTTGATATCTCTCAATTGCCAACAAAGAGTTGATATGCTACCTCAGTTGCCAACAAAGAGTTGATATGCTACCTCAATTGCCAACAAAGAGTTGATATTTTACCTCAGGTGCCAACAAAGAGTTGATATGTTACTTCAGTTGCCAAGAAAGAGTTGATATGTTATCTCAGTTGTCAACAAAGAGTTCATATCCTAATAGTACCAGCTGCAGTCTGATTAGAATCCACCCATGTTTCCCTCTCGCTGTTGATTGTCTTCCAGTCTGTCAGTGTATGGATGCTTTTTTCACAGATCTTGATCTTTGTATTTGGATTTCATTCCACTGATGAAATTCCCCCATGCCATTGCTTCAAGCCATCAAGCATCGACTGTTTTCATTGGCCTCTGCTTCTTTTACTGTGGATTTTTCCAGTCATCACAGTGTTCTCCAGTGCCTGTCTTCTCATCACATGACTGAAGAACACTGACAGCCTCTTTTTTATTGTTGTATAAATGAAAATTTTATTTCAAAAATTATCCAATGACAACATCGCACCCCAGTTAATGGAACAATTTTTACTTATAAGCCTTTACATCACGTTTTATTACATCACCTATTTATTATTAAATTACCAAAATCTAGCACGTGTGTATTTTTTCAATGCCTTAGAAAGGTTCAAGCTAGAGATACAATTAATTGCCCTACAGATTTAAAGGTAAATTGTTTTGTTTTTTTCTGGAAATAAACAGTAGGTCTGCCATTACCTATCACTCATTTAAACACTAGTTTCTGTTATCGTCTTATGCACACACAAAAAAATGTGCATGAGCATCAACAAACAAACATCTTTAACAGACATTCTTCAAGGATTACTTTTGCACCCTATTATTTAAAGCTGAGAGTAATTGTACTGTGTGATGAAACAATGTTATCAAAATGACTGGTTTAAAATGCAAGAGAAGGCAAATACTATATAGATGCTTCTTCTCTGTAAGATAAGGAACATCGGCGTACAGACAGTTTGTCTCTCAAAGACACAGAAGGAGATGACAGATTATTTGAAATTAACATAGGCTTATAGTATTACTGTACATTTCTATACATTACTGCTCTTATGCTGAAGTTTATATTGGTCATTTTGTAAAATTAAATATAATAAGTTTGTTTTATTCAGCTTTTAAAGAATTTTTAGTTATTTTCATTCTAAGCCTGCCATGAAATCATGTTACTGTACACATGTAATAATATTTTTTCCTGCTATTCATCTATTCGGTTATCCATCACAGCCCTGGTCCAAACAATGGTCGGTTAAAAAACTGTACATGAAAAAAATTGCCAGGTTGACCTAAGAATTTTTTTTTTTTTCAGACAGTAAATATTTATTTGCTCCTTTATGAATGTGTGAGGGATCTTGTTATGTTGCTTTTCATTTCAGCTAATTGATGACAAGAAAAATTTGAGTGAGAAGTGTGAGAAGTTGGTCACTGAATTAAAGACGATTGACAAGAAGTACCAAGAGAAAATAAAGTCCCTTGAAGATAGGTACTGTTCACAGTTTGCAGTTTTTGTTGTTGTGTGAATTGGTCTTTCTTTGTTGTTTTTCTCCTACTGTGGGAGATGAAATCAAGGGTTCCCAAAGTGGCTCATATTGTAGTAGACTTAACAGTGATGTATATAGGAGTTCCCAGAATTGGTGATGTTGCAGTGGACATACCCCTTTCGTTTATTTTTAAAGAAACGAATCATTTTAATTTACTGAAACTCTACCCCTGAAAAACTAGAAGGTGTAAGGAGGAGATGAAATTTTGACTCTTCGTCAGTTTTTATAAATCTTTATGGGCTTGAACCCCTAGACCAAAGAAAAGACATGCCTATCTTCTCATCATATTCTTTTTGTGCATCCGACCTCATTGGGCGGTCAGCATATTGTTTTGATGTTTACAGCTAGGCTGCAGTGTCTGCACCTTTTGACCCAACACATTTAATGTTAAGAAGTCCTTAATTGAAGTTTTCATATTATACTAATAAAATTAAATACTAATTAAGGATTTCCTAAAATTGGATGAATTGGGCTGAAAAGCACAGATCTCATAGCCTAGATGTAAACCACAGTATGTGTGTACGGCAATGTTGAAGAATAAACATGTCAGACCTATTTTTGACCTATATTAATGTTATAATGGCAGGGATCTTGGAATGTAAATGAACAATGAGTCTGAGACAAAGTTACATGCAAAGTTACTAACAAAAGTTGCTAGAAGAGCTAGAACATTATAAACGGCTTTTAAAAAAGAGAGTGTTCAGTCTAAACTTTAATTAAAAGTTTGGTACTCCTGTCAAATCCGGACGAAGAATAAAAAGCCTTGGACGACTTAGTCAGAGTTCTCTCCCTTGGGCGCACTGCGAACAGTGATCGGAAAAGCCACAACGAAACAAACGACACAAGCAACATGGCAGTTAGACGCACTCACATAACTAACATCGTTATTCCAACGCACGACTTAGTTGCCACGGACGTAACTCCTGCAGACCTGTATGCCATAATGACAGATAAGTATGCGTGGTTGCGGTGGCTAGCTGAGCATAGTCTGATAAGAAACACGCAACCGTGTTCCTCGTGCACGCGGCCAATGTTCCTATGTCCCCGTCACATACACACACAAACAATTGAGGGCCTCTGGATGCTGGTGAAACGCACCATTTGCCAACGATTGGGCACCAGCCGCACACTATTGGCGTCATATTTAGCAGAATTACAGTGGCGCCACGCCCACAAACATCAGATTGTCGGCCACTATTTCCAAACCCTACGTCAAAATTTTAACATCTAACCCTAACCCTAACCCTAACCCGACCCATAACCCTAACCCTAACCCTAACCCTACCCCTAACCCTAACCCGACCCCTAACCCTAACCCGACCCCTAACCCTAGCCCTACCCCTAACCCTAACCCTACCCCTAACCCTACCCCTAACCCTAACCCTAACCCTAACCCTACCCCTAACCCTAACCCTACCCCTAACCCTAACCCTACCCCTAACCCTAACCCTACCCCTAACTCTAACCCAACAACCACATCATGATGACTACACAACCATTCACAATGCCTCACGAAACCGTACGCAGCCCTACAGGCAACCGCAGGATGATAGGTAAGTGTGTCGTTTATTTCGTTTGTTTTCCTATTACTGTTCGGAGTGCGGCCAAGGGAGAGAACTCTGACTAACTCGTCCACGGCTGTTTATTCTTCGTCCGGATTTGACAGGAGAGCCAAAAGTTTAGTAGCACTAAAAAAAGAAAACAAATTCTTTCAAAACAACAATTTTACACCGATCACTTAACATTAAAAAAAATTTATTTATGTACATTTAAAAAAAATGTCTGTGTGGAATATATCAATATTTATAAAGGGAGTTATCAGTAAATGTGAACAGTGGGAAGCATTGTATGAAATAAATTCTCCTGGGGGCTAAAAAATGTGTGTATCAGATGACTTATCCTGTAACTCTGACCTCTATGACGGAGGCTTATGGAAAAATTTGAGATTAGTTTGGCTTTTTAAAAAACCCATTTATTCTGAATGACCCCCTTCCCCCTAGCCACGCCACACCCAAAGCTATTTTTAGTTGATGTTTGTGCAGGCATAAACATAGTTATAACTATGTGTCACGTAAACAGGTCACTAAAGATGTTGGAGAAGTGATATTTATGGGGAAGTATCCCCAACCAGAAGTGTCAGTTTTGCGGCTTCTCAGGGCGACAAGAATAAAAGGGCAGGTTAAGGGCCTCCCCCCCCCCCCCCCTCCCCACACATAGGGCACCCAAACCCACACAGCAACCATATCATTTCAGTACTTTCTTTCTATTCAAATATACATACTTTTGTCTTGATAATATGTAAAATAATATGTCTATTGTTACTTTTTCAGTCATGTTATAGAAATGACAAAACTGAAAGAGATACATTCTGCTGCAGAAAAGCTGCGGAGAGAGAAATGGATTGAAGATAAAACAAAGAAGATAAAAGTGAGATTTGTATTTGAACTTTTGATATAGAAAATCAGTAGCTTTTTCTCCCCCAACACTTCAAACAGATACCTGACATTCTTTTACCACACAATTATGTAGATGACTTTCTATCCAGAAAATATTATTTTGTCTTTAGTTTCTGAATGTTATGCCTGTCTAGAAAATGTATCTTTATCTTTAACTTCTGTAGAACATTTTCTGTCTAGAAAATAAGTCTTTGTCTTTTATCTTCTGCTGTTTCCTTGTCTTCAGCTTCCAGATGACTTAGAATCTTTGAAATCTTAAAAGTTTGGTTGAAAAACTATTAAACGCTGCATATATCTCTTGGAAGTTGTTGGTAACTGTGAAATGTTGGGAAGAAATAATAAAAAGGTTTATTGAAAACTATCAAGTTTTAATGAACTATTCAAGACTTTGTATGATTTCAGTGTCTGCAGGCAACTATTAAAGTTTGTATTAAAATATTAATTTTAACAGGGAAACATAAACATTTGTAAATTATCAGAAGTTCCAAGGAACTATTCCGGATTGTTGTAAAATATCAGTATGTATGGAGGACTAGTGAATATACCTGTATTGTTGTCAAATATTAAAATATGCAGAAAATTATTAAATATTGTGGTAAAATAAAAAATATGCAAGGAACTATTAAGTAATGTTTTAAAATATATAATATATATTATGCAGTGAGCTGTAAAATATTTTAGGAAAATTATTAAAATATGATGTAAAGTAAAGTAAAAGACCCAGCTCTTGCCACACCTTCACGCATATTAGATATATAGGGCTAGACCTATATTTTCATAGACCAATCGGCACTCTCAGAACATGTAGAGAATTTTTTTATATTTTTAAAAAATATTATAGTGTTGCAGAGAACTTTTTAAGACTGTTGGGAAAAATTACTTCCTCAATTTATTTTACCAGGAGATGACAGTTAAGGGTTTAGAACCTGAAATTCAGCGTCTGATAGCAAAACATAAAAGTGATATAAATAAACTCAAGCACATCCATGAAGCGGAGCTACTGGAAGCAGATGAGAGAGTTGCACAGAAGTATGTGAAAATGACTGAAGAGCTAAGAGACCAACTGGCAGCAGAAAAAGAAGCCGCTTGTGCCAGAGAAAGAGAAATGTCTAAGCAGCGGTAAGTACATTTTATTTTATTTTAAAATGTAATTTCTTTTTTTTATCTTTATGACAGTCTCATAGTTTTACTTGAAATTTATTGATTTAATTATAACTTTGTATTTTGAGGTCTGAAATTACATACCTTGAATTAGTTGTTATTGCAACTGATTACTTTAGCATACAAAATTGTACTATTAATAAGCATCACAATTTGGTTTTAGAAAAAGCAGAGGATGCACAGATGCATTATTCACTCTGAGGCTAGTGTGTGAGAAAGCCATTGAGTATAATACCCAACAGAATATTATGTTTGTAGATCAGGAAAAGGCTTTCATTAGAGTGGATAGAAACAAACTGGTCTGTTCTTGAGGGGTACAAGGGCAGTTACTAGAGAAAATCATAGCCATGTACCTTACAAGCCAAACTGCAATAAGAACACAAAATGGCATATCAGATATGTTCACAGTCAACACAGGTGTGAGACAGGGATGTGTGCTCTCCACACTTTTATTTAACATTTATATAGACAGAATATCTAAAGAAACAAGTTCTGATACAGACAACACAGATCTTTATAATCATGAGGAAGTACTCACTTCAGGAGAAGTTATCGATTCACCCACAATAAATTAACTAATATTTGCTGACGACCAGTGCTTGTTCTGCCCTGTAGAAGATAGACTGCAAGACCACATTAACAGGTTAAACTCAGCATGCAGTAAATACAACATGAAGATCAATGCAAACAAAACCGAAACAATGCAGGTTAATAGAACCCCTGGCCCACTACACATACAGCTGAATGGTTCTGCTCTGAATCAAGTTAGGGAGTTTAAATATTTTGGAAGTATGATCACAGAAAATGGTAGAATTGACGGAGAAATAGAAACCAGATGTCAGAAAGCAAGTGCACTTATATACCAGTTGTCACCATTATTAAAACATTCAAGCATAGCTATGAGTGCAGAGAGACAGATTATTAACAGCATAGTCATTCCAACATTAAGCAACCAGTGCCAAACATGGACACTATCTAAAGCCTATATATGAAAAATCACCACCTGCGAGGTGAGATGCCTGAGAAAAGCAGCCAACCTAACCATTACTAGTTAATAATGAAACTATAAGGCAAATTGTGGGAATGACACCTTGTACTAGATTCATTGAGAAATAGCAGATCAAGTGGTTTGGCCATCTCATTATAATGCAGCAAGAACAAATACCATCACACACACTACATCTCAGAAGATCATCTACAAATACTTGGATGGACTAATTCATTACTAAGTTACAACCACCATCCAAAACAAGATTAATTCAGTACTACTTTACAACCAACATCTAGGACTGGAATTTTCCAGTACCAAGTTAAACATTCAAGACTGGAAGTTTCCAGTACCAAGTTACAACATTCAAGAAAGTTCTGGTTGTTCATTTACTTTTAGACTGCATTCCTGTTCCAGAACCTGAATGTTGCGTGCATCCGTTTTACAGATCTGACTCATTTGTATGCAAACTGCTGGTTCCTTGCCTCTCATGCAGATGCACTTTTACTTCGAAGGAAGCTCCCAATTAGCTGACTCTTACGACATGCTTTTGGTTAGCCAGTGGGTGTTTTTTTTGTTTTCCTAGAATAGGGCCCCGGAACCCACACAGGGATATACTACAAAATAATATCCAAGACCAAAATAATCCAATACCAAAATAGGACTAATCCAACACCAAGTTATAACCATCATCCAAAATAGGACTAACCCAAAACCGAGTTAAACAATCATCCAAGATTGGACTAATCCAGTACCATATTACAACCATCATCCAAGCTAGGACTAACCCAAAACCGAGTTACAACAATCATCCAGGATTGGACTAATCCAGTACCAAGTTACAGCCAACATCCAGGATTGGACTACAAGATTGGACTGATCCAGTACCAAGCTACAACCAACATCAATAATTGGACTAGTCCAGTACTAAGTTGCAACGTCCAATGTTCTACTAATCCAGTACTATATTACATTAAAAAACCAAAGTACTAAAATGTGTATACATTGTTTTTAAAGTGTGGTGTCAGGTAAAGGAAAATAGTATACGGTTGTCAGCATTTTACTGTTTTTAATTGCTTATGTTTTATTTAAAGCTTAATTTTTTTTTTTTTTCTTAAAATAATTGTTTAAAACTCTAAAATAATTTTTTACATGAATATTCAGTGAATTTGATAACAGTGAATTTTATGCAAACAGTAATATGTACATATTTTGTTCTGTCACAAAAAACAAGATATGAAAAACAGCTTCAGCAAGAAGAAGAAGCGTACCAACAGCAGCGAAGACGGTTGCACCAAGAAGTCCAGGAAGAGAAAGATCGGGTGGCAGCTTCAGTGTCAAGACAGCGGGCAGAGTTGGAGAAGCTACAGCGCCAGCTGGAGGATAATCATAGGATAGCATTAGAGTCAATGAGGGAAGACTTTAACAAGGCTAGAGAAGAGCAGGAGAGGAGACATGCGGTAGGGTTATTTTCGGTTGAGATTTGTTTGTGTTCATCACAGGATCTTCTTGCATATTGGGTGTGTCCATAAGTGATCTGATAGTCCGAAAGGTTTTGAGTCAGGAGGATTGACTTCATTGCACCAGGTTTTATTTCATTACTCAGTCTCTCCCTTCAGAATGGCAAGCTGTGCTGAGAGCATTGCACAAAGCACAAACTCTGTAGCTTGATTGATGATCCCCAGATATCTCCATAAATTGCACATGTAAACCTGTGAGGCAGTTCACATAATTTACCCAAGACCTTTAGAGAGTGAGGCAAACAGCGTAATCTCTTCTCCTGATCATGTTTCTTAGTGTGTGTGCCCTGATGAATCCTGCTCTGTATTGGTTGATGTTAACTCTTAGAGGATCAACTTCATTGCACTGAGTTTTATCTCATATGGCTCGGTCTCCCTCTGCAGAATGACTGGCTGTCTGCCAAGAATGTCACATAAAGCATGAACACTGTACCTCTGGCAATGATCCCCAGGGGTTTCTGTAAAAACTGCAGTCATGAACCGAAAGACACAGCTATGCACACAAACCAACGACCTTGAGAGGACTAGGTAAATGGTTTGACCAATTCACCACAGAGGCTCACAGACTGATTGATGTAGCAGCTGGGAGGTCTTGCATAGTTTATGCATCACACAGTTCCGATGGGTAAAGCCAGACTCTGCATCCATATCACTGAAAAATTTGTATTCTTGTGTTTGAGGTCTTCAGCACATGGTGTCTCCAATAAAGCATTATTAGTATATTAAATTATTTTGTTTACTGATCACTGATTTAGATAGGTAGGTAGGTAGTTGTTTCCCCACCAGGACATCACACAAGCGACAAACACCTGGTGACTTAAAGTGCCACCATGCGGATGAGGATCACCCGTTGAGAGGTCCCAGAAACCCCTTTCAGCCGTTAGGTCATATCTATGGCTAGGGCCCCTGGCAGAAGCCAGGGTTGGGCTTCACCTACCTACCTACCTTTTATCACTGATTTAAGAATTATCAGAATCATAGCACACTGGGCATTCCCATAGATGCAGCAAATGTCTAAAGATGTAGATGCTAATGTTTCACATAGCACACATCATTATTATTTTGTTTAAATATTTCATAATGTTTTGATTTAGCACACACTTCTTCTTCTACCTTTCATTTTCCAACTCAAACCAAACCCGTTTATCTATCCTTTGACTTTTATGATTGGTTGGATTTTGTAGCTGTATTGTTCCATTAGAGGAAATAGTCTCAAGCCAATCTTCCTTAGCTGCCTATTATGACATGCAGTGTTGATTACAGTTCTTCCTTTATAGACCCCCTGTGGAAAGTTCCATTTGTTCGTCCACTTTAAGACTTTAGTCTTGTTCCAGAACTTTGATTTTACATGCACATTCGTTTTACAGGTCTGTCTTATTTATATGCATAACATTGGTTCCTTGCCTCTCAACCAGGTGCGCTCCGACTTCGGAGGATATGAAGGTTTCATTTTCAGGCCTTGAAGAATTCTGGGTATATGGTGCTGGCTCTGTGTTATCTAAGATGAATTGGCCGTGCTGGGTTATAGGATCAGTAACAGACTGTAATGAGGCGTGGTTTGACTTGAACTGTACCTGGCTCACTACATATTGGCTTTCGCCACGGCTCACTCTCTGGATGTTTACTGCTGCAAAACTTGTACTGCTTTAACGTCTAGGGTTGACAACACAAACGCCACTCAGCTTCTTTGTACATGCTGTCAGTTTATTCAGGTCCATTTATTCAACATGCTTAAACAATTATTCTCAATTCTATCACTCGCGACATATTCGAACACTTAACCATTCGCGCGACATAAAGCTGACATCTTCAACCAAATGCAACCGTCTTCCTCGACTTCTGTTGATCCACTGACCACGAGTCTAGCTCAGGCTGCCCCTCGCTTACTCGACTAGGCACAAGTATCTCATGCTGTCCCTTGTTGCACGGACTTTCTGCTTGCCACTATGTAATCGTGGAGACCATGCAAAGCACCTCATCACACAGACCAGCTGACTTCTCATTGCTATGCACCTGGCGAGATGCCACAAAATATGCCAGGCAATTCACTGTGCATTATATTGTTTGCATCTTTATTGTTCAAAATATTGATGCTCTGGAAGAACTCAAAATTAAAAGATCACAGCTGAAGGAAATAAAATAAAAAAAATAAAGGAAATTTACTTTAGTCACATAAAACATATTGACTGTAATAGAGAGAAAACGTGAAGGGCTAATGAGCTAAAGCAGTGATTCCAATTTTGTGTGTGTGTTTTGGCAGGGGACCGCCCTTTTTTCAATTAAAAATTCACTATGCACCTCCCCCTTCCCTTTTTTCCCTGGAAATATCATCATTTTGTGCCATACCGATAAGCATAGGCAGTAATGATTTGCCATCATACATAGTCATTGAGATCACTTTAAAAAAAAAAACCTTAACAAAAGGGTATTAAAGATATAAATTGGCTAAAAACATCACATCATGCTTGCTCAGGATATGAGTTAGTAGAATGTACAGTAAAGGCACCAGACAGAAATCACTAGATATCCCTGACTGCCAACATGTACTGCAGAGACAAAGCAAGATAATAATGATTCTTGTTAGGAGCAACTGATAAACAAATGAGTAGAATGGTCACATGAATCCATTATGTCTTTTGTGTTGTCTCAAATACCAGACAGAAATTCGAAACTTGCAAGAGAAGTTGAAACTGGAAAAGGAATCTTGGGAAGAGAACTACATGAAAAGACATGAGACTTGGCTGGTTCAGAAAGAGAGAGAACTCAGAGAGAAGGTCAGAATGTGTCATTGGGTGTGCTCTTGTGATTTCATCATAATCTTGTAGTAGTGCCTTTACAGAGCATCACTCCCATCACAGTCTCTCTGAAAGAACCTCGGTTAGTCACCAGCTGTCTTGCCTTATGCACTTTCATGTCCATGGTGTCTCCTCAGTGCTGTGCCAACTTTTGTGCTTGTCGACCCCTGCCTCTCTTACCCAGTACTATACCTTCCTCTGCTGTTCTTTCCCATTCATTGTGATGTTTGATTTGCTCAAAGTATTACAGTTGCCCAGACAGGAAAGATGCATGCATTCAAAATTTTGACTTTGATTTCAGTTTTTTAGCTTGTGAATAGTAGCAATGACTGTATTAAAAGCCTATGGTTCAACACAAGCTACACTAAAGGAAAGATTTTTAAAAATATTTAATTTTCTTGGGGCAACCTATGGTTGATGGCATATTGAGAGAATTTCTTTATATTGAGAGAAAATGGCTGGGGCATATTGAGAATGAAAGAGAGGTGAAAACTGTAAACACAAGGGAGCTGAATGGTCGAAGACCACAAGGCAGACCAAAAAGACGATAGAGATATAATGCTCAGAGAAAGACCAGCAAACACTTGGTGTCACCAACTGGAAAGAGAAGGCCAACCAAAGAGATGAGTGGAGGTGAGTGATATCTGCAGCAATGAACCTCAAGGGCTTGGAAATCTGAAGAAGAGAAGAAGAACCTATGGTTGTTATACGTTCTTGGTTGTTTGCTCACATCAATCATTTTTTTTTTGCTTTATTCAGTTGTTTGTTTTGTAAATTCATAAACTTCATCCAGGTTTTATTTTAGTAAGACCTTCTAGGTTGTCATTAGAACACGTCTCTGTTAAAGAGTAAAACCTCTTTAACATGAATTCCAAAGGACCAAACATTCCAGAGTTAATGTTAAAAAAATTTGTGTTAACCATGGGCTCAAATTAAGACATCTTTGCAGGGACCAGAATGTTGTTCATATTAACCGACTGTTCTTCTTAAGTGATTTCATGTTAATTAAGTTTTCAAAGTTTCAAAACACTGATTTGTTTAAGTCCATGATGCAGTTAAGGACTTTATATAATTCTTGCTGTCTGGCATTGTTTACTATGTGTCCACAGCCTTTTGTCTCCTGTACTGCCAATCATTTCTGATGCAAATATTCCTCACTGCCTTAATGCTCCACTTTCTTAGCATGCTCTCTGCTAGTCTCCTCCAGCTTTTTTTTTTTTTTAAATACTCTTTATATAATTTTTTTTATATAATTTATATAGAAATTTATTTTCTTGTTTGTTCCCACATGGTTAAGATTTTGTGATTGAACACAGAAGGTGACTGGAATGTTTTTATTGTCAAGAATTATTTTTAAACCCTTCATATTATTTATTTTTGTAACAACTTGGCATGGGAAATTGTTTGCACCCTCTGGCTGATGCATAATCTATTGATACTAATTTTCATTAAACAGAGTGTTATTTACAAGAGTAACAAAAATTCTTAAACTAATTTGTTTTGAAAATAATTTCATCTTTGCTTGCTTCTTTGCACAATAGATAAAGAAAGAGCGAGACAAAGAGATAGAGCTGGTGATAGAGAGATTGGAAGAAGATGCATCCACGGTTAGGGAAGAAAATGAGAAGTCTACAGAACAGAAAATCAGGTAAAAATCTGATATCATTTGCTAGTTGTAAGTCTGTTTTACTCTTTCAGTCCCAAACAATGCATGATGTGTTACTGTTTTTTCCCCACACGCGTCAAACATCGCTTCAAGTGTCTTTTTATATTAAAGTTTTGGTGGGTGTATACTAAATAAAATCTGGCAACCACTGGAGTATCTTGCATTTATTTGTCCATTCCGGAACACAGCAAGTGGTTGGAGTCTTTGTGGCAGTATGTAATGAGAAATTATGATTTTTGTAAAAAAAAGAAAACTTATGGGACTGGAAGAGTTGAAATCATTTATTAACTGGAAGCCAGTTTAAGAAATTGGCTAGTAGTAAATCGGTTTGAAATAGCTTGCTTGTTTGTTGTAAGTCATTCAATCAGACGTCATTAACTAATCGTGGGTCGGTAAATCTTTCTGAGTTCATTAACTGGTAAGAAGTAAGTTTTTATTAATAATAATGAGAAAAAAACAAATATAGGTGTCCTCTTAGAAATATCCCACTTCAAGAATGTGAAATCAGACTGATTTGGGCAGTAATATAGATAAAAAGGGGAAAACTGATGATAGAATCAATTTGAAAAGAGGGGAGGACATTGAGTGAACTGCATGTGAAAGCACTATTAATTCCTTCGCCCATTTGAGGCCAGGTTGATCAAGGAGCACTAAGTCAGTTATAAAAATTGCACTGATCTAAATTCCTACCAGACACCTTCAGACCAGTTGACAAGCATCTTGGTTGACCCAGTGAGTACCATAAACCCAATATAACTCGAGGCATGGAAGGGGTTTACCAGGTTCCCTGTGTGGGCCCCACTTCCCCTTAACTCTTTGAGTCCCAGGGGGTTTAGCATCACAGGCCCAGGGGGTAGTAAAGAAAGTAATAAAGTCGGCACATCATGCGTTCATTGGGCTTCTAGGTAGGAACCTATGAACGTAAGATGCATTCCTTGGGACTCAAAGAGTTAAAAAGCATGTCATGAAAGATGACTAATTAAGGTTTTGCTGGCATTGCATACTATAATAAAAATCTATGGCAGCCTAGCTGTAAACTACAGTACGGTGTATCCACCAGTGTTGCCACTTTTCTTTGACAAAAAAACATTCAAAATATAGTCAAAAAATATCTAAAAACATCTAATTTTGTGTGGAAAACATCTAGAAAAAACATCCAAATGGAAAGAGTTACAAATTACATAGCAGTTGATATGACTTACCCTATAGAATCATGTCCTCATCTTTACTGAAGTTTGCCTTACAAGATCTACAGGATAAACTTAGCTTGGATGATGAAGCTTCAGATCCAAAATGACTCAGGTATGCTTTAGCTGTTCCAATTTCAAATTTCATCCTGTTTCTTAGGTTAGATTTGATAAATTCACTCCAAATGAAAAACTTCTAGAAAAACATCTACCATCTAAACATTAAAAATGCCATCTAAATGCAAGGGAAAACATCTAAATCTGGATGTAAAACATCCAAAGTGGCAACACTGGTATCCACTACTCTTTTTAATGTGAACACAGAAGAAGATGTTTACTTACTGGTTCACTTGTATTCCATTCTTTCAGGAGGTTGCGAGAGAAATTTGAAGCAGATACTAGAGAGTTGGAACAGTCAGAAAGAAGGGCTGTCAAGAAATACAATGAAATAAAGGTAAACTTTGACTCATTTCAAGAAACAGTAGAAACATTTTGTTCTGTTAAATGTATTATAATATTAAAAGGAAGCAGTAGTTTAACAGTTATAATTTTAATAAAAGCAAGTATTGGCTGAAATTCCATGTAAGACCTTGTTTTTTTTTAAATCTGTAGAAGGTAAAATGAAAATTGAAAAGCTGCAAACTGTTCACCCTTTCCACTTGTACTGAACTCCTGGCAAAATTGTAAAAAAATAAAATAGTTTTAGTAAGCAGTTTAAAATACGAAAAAATCCTTAGTACCTTAGAGGCTGTGATTATGTAATAGATAACAGGCTTGCCTGTCTTCTCGGTGTCATAGGTTTCAATATGCTTGATTTTTTTTTAATGACTAAGGCTGTACATTTCTTCCGTTTTTTTCTCTTCTAGTTTCTTAGGTTAGGGTTTAAGAGAAATTTAAGGATGCGGTTTGTTGTTGTTGTTGCTGAATGTTCTATTAAAAATCAACATCAAAACACTCCCATGAGCGCTCTCTCCCTGTCTCTTTAGCAGCAGGCAAAGAGTTCCAATTCCGATGGCACCAGTATCTGTCTAATTGTATATCTGTCTCGCCTTTCCCTTCAGTGGTGAGCATCAGCCAGATCCCCTGGTAACTCCTCGCAGATTTATTTTTTAAGATTCATACAGGGCATTAGTGTTAAGCTGATATAGCTGGAAAGAATGTGGCAGCATCACTGGTAGTGTATTGACAAAGCTAGAGATGTAAGTTGAGACAGAAATCCTGAAATGACTCTGCCATTGTGCCTTTCCTGTTTATCAAGTTTTTTTAAAACTGTAGTAGACATATGAATCTACCCTGGTTTACTTCAGTAAAAGTATAGTATCGCCTCCGACCTTTTGACTCCCAATTGAGTATTGACCCTTACTATTAATGTGATGTTGTGGTATATACATCTGTTCTAACAGCAGCCTCTACAGTGCTCATAGACTGAAAGCCAAAACTAATATTAGGAAGGTGCTTTTCAAGGAGCTGCTCTTAGCAGACGATTCTGCAATTGCAGCCCACTCACAGGAGGAATTGCAATGTTTACTGTCAGCATGTGCTGAAGCCTGATGTGAATTTGGACTAACAGTCAGCAGAAAGAAGACGATTATGGTGCAAGTTGTTGTTGATGATCGATATGCGGTCTACAATGATGGTGAAGAACTGGAGACTGTTGACTGTTTTACATAACTGGGAAACTCAGTCAAAACTAATTGTTAATCAACCAAGCAACCAATTTCAGGATAGGTAAAGCAGCAACAGTGATGAGCAGATTAACAAAAGAAGTTTAAGAGATTATTCTGCTCATGGTTAAAACAAAATGTTTGTGTTTTCAGCACTCTTCTTTACTGTAGCGAAACTTGGTCAGCATATTCGTACCAGGAGTTGAGTTGTTGAGTTGAGTCAAGAATTGACATCACAGCACTCAGGGCATTCCCATGCATGCTCCATTCTCATCTTCAGCAGTCAGCGCAGAGTTCCAATACTGATGGTACCGGTCACAAACTGGTTATTTGTCCGTCTTGCCTTTCCTCTGAGTGTATTGAGCCCGCCAGACCAGGAGAAAGGGCTAAATAATTTTCACATCTGATACCTACAACAAATACTTGGCATTAGGTGGCAAGACAAGATAACAAACACTGAGGTACTGGAAAGAGCAGGTCTCACAAGAGTTCACTCAGTTTTCTCATTGCTCAATCTTTGAAGGCTCAGATGGCCAGGAAACAGTTGAAGTATGGAGAATGTTAGAGTCCCCCAGGAGATACTCGGTTGTGAGTTACAGATGCATTGAGGTTGGCATCTACTACAATATAAAGATATGTGCTAGTGGAACATCAATGATACAGATATTGAGGCAGATTCATGGGAACAGGATGCCATGGACAACTTTGTACAGAGGGGAAATCAGGAAGGTAATAAGGAAAAATAAGAAAATCAGAGCTAGTTTCTTTTCTTTCAGACCCACTAATCTATGAGGGATGTAGATATATGCATGTTTCTTTAATTAATATATTTCCCTCTGGAAAAACAGCTTGACAGATTAACACCCAGTGACTTGAGGAGCCACTGTCCTGATGTGAATCCAACAGAAGCAAATCCTAAACAACCAATTTAAGCTTATAAAACAGTTACTTTAGGATACCTTCTGGTTACCTACTGTCGTATATGGGTGGAGACTCATATGTGGGTGGAGACTGTCATGTGTTGGTGGAGATTTTTCATGTGTGGTGGGGAATGTCATATATGAGTGGAGACTGTCTTATTTGGCTGGAGACAGTCGTATGTGAGTGGAGAGATGAATGTGATATATGTCATATGTGAGTGGAGAGATGAATGTGATATATGTGAGTGTACTTAATGCAACTTTTTTTTCATGGTTTCCATTGTTAAAAAATTTCTACTGCTTCCATACAGGCAAAACTAGCAGAATTGGAAGGAGAAAATGAACGAGCTAAAGTCATAATTAAGCAGAAGGAACAAGAAATGCTGGATAATAAAAAGGTGATTTCTTTTGACTATTTGGTCTCTCTCAGACAGGGTGTTCAAGATGTTTGCCTTGTACATTGAATATTATAGATCTTTTTTTTTTTTAAGGTTTACAGAGTATTTGCTTGCCAACCAACACAAAGATTGGCACAGGATATAAGTGAATCTTTGAGTATGAAAGTACTTAAAGTGAGAGCTGGTGAGAGGCCAAGTTTCTTTCAGGCAGACCGTGATGAGAGCGACATTCTGCAAAGACCTGCTACATGGTGATGATGATGTATTTGCTTTATGTGAGGCTCTCAGCAGACAGCTGGCCACTCTACAGAGAAAGATAGAGCCTTAAGAGATACCCTTTGCGATAGAGTTGATCCTCTCATTGTCTGGTGCCCATTTCTTCAGACTGGGTTGACCTTAGAGCTGGGGAAAAAACTTGGTCACTTCTAGGGTTTGAAGCTGGACAAATTCTAATCAGCCAGTTACACTATCCTTCTTCTTCTTCTTTGTTCACAGGCTGTAAGCTCCGGCGGAAAGTCCTGGTTGTACATCCATTTGGACTTTGTCTTTGTGCTAGGCCCTGAGTTTTGCGTGTATATCCATTTTGCTGGCTTATTTGTGAGCAGCTGATTGTTTCTTGGACACATCCTCAGAATTAAGAAAGAGAGATGGCCGAGACAGGCAGTGTAGTGGACACCCCAATAACAGCGAGGAAGAGGTAGGCCTAGAGGCACCTGGAGGTGAACCTTTGAGGCTGAACTCAAGGCTATGGGAAGGACAAAACTGGAGATAGAGAGGATGGCTCAGGATCGAATTGAGTTGCAACAGTTTGTCTCTGCCTTATGTGCCTCTGGGCGCAGTGAGGATTGATTGATTTTGTTTTTCCTTGCCGCTCGAGCAGATGCACTCCGACTTCAAAGGAAATCGCCAGTTAGTCAATTCTTGTGACATACTTGCTGGGAAGGCAGTGGATCTATTCTTGTTTTCCTCACATTGAGGCCTGGAACCCACATGCAGACTTACACTAACCACTGTGATACTCTTTTATTAAGATATTTCATCATTATCAGTTAGCAGATCCTTTACAGAATGCCTGAAAGTCTTCAATTCTCCAGCCCTGTGTGCTTTCAAAGCCAGTGCATCTTCAGCATCTTGTTTCCACATTTACAGAGGTCTGCCTCTGCCTCATTTTCCAGAAACTGTACTTAGCATCACATTCTCTCCAAGGTGATGATGATGAAACATGTGTTTAATCGCATAAAAATACAAATCACCAACAAGACATCCTATCCAGATAACAATGTATGTTTCCTGTTAACACTTCAAGGAAACGAGCGTGCAGACTATCTTGCTGATACTACAGTTGCCATGGCCGGCCCAGTACTGGACAGAAGTGATGTTATCAATGCCATGTGCTGCACTTACCGTACCGAGGAGCATGCCAAAGGACATGACTCAGTATCCCTGTCTAGACTGATGGACATGGGGATGTAGCCTGGAGCTGCAAGAAATGAACATTTCACTAAGGGGACAAGATGTTTCATTAACCAACATAGAACAGGCATCATCAGTTGTTTTACACTTGTGGAGCTTTTAAGGAGGAGATCGGAGCACCTGTGGACCTGTCTGGAGTGCTGTGATGATAATTCTTTCTAATCACTAATCACTTCATTAGCATTTTGACCTACAGTCAGCGGGATGTTTACAACTTCACCCATTGATCTGATTAGTCTGTGAAAATAATGGCCTGGCACCATACGCTTATCTGCCAGTCAAGAGGTCATGAGTGCGAATCCACACTGAATCACATTTTAGTTATAATTGGCTTTAGCTGCCCAGTTGACCCCCGCCTAAATTGAGTTACAGGAAATGCCTTGTGAAGCAAAGATGGCCAGTGGGATTTTGACCACATCGGTCATCGAGTGCTGGTCGGCCTGTAAAAATATGGGTCTATCACCAAGTTCCCATGCACCAAGGGCATGCAAAGAGTTTTTTTTTGTGTTGGGTAAACCGTATACACCTTCTGCTCGACTTATGACCATCCGCACCTATGACCATACACACTTATGACCATACACACTTATGACCATCCACACTTATGACCATCCACACTTATGACCATAAGCACTTATGACCATCTACACTTATGTCCATCCACACTTATGACCATACGCACTTATGACCATCCACACTTATGAACATATGCACTTATGACCATCCACACTTATGACCATAAGCACTTATGACCATCTGCACTTATGACCATCCACACTTATGACCATCCACACTTATAACCATACACACTTATGACCATCCACACTTATGTCCATCCACACTTATGTCCATCCACACCTATGACCATCCACACTTATGTCCATCCACACTTATGGCCATCCACATCTGGTTCTCTTACCACTATATATGTATAATATTCATTTGAATGAAAATAGTGTTGAAAAATATAAATTTGACTTATGACCAGTTCGACTTGTACCTGTTAGTCGTGGAGACGCTGTACTTGATGTGCCCGGGACATCATAAGGGTCCTTACTTGACTTTTACAGTAGACATTTGTGTTTCTGCTTCAGCTCATTGAGAAGATGAACTCAGAACGGAGCCACGTTTCTGACATAATAAGACAAGAGTTTGCTGACCGGATAGTGGCTACCGAGGAAGAAAACAAGCGGATCAAGCATGAGATCTCAGAGCTGAGAGCAAGACATCGCATTGAACTTGAGAAGGCTCATGCAGCACTGGATGACTTGAGGAAAGCAAATGAAGAGGAGATGGAGAAGGTGCATCAGAGGTAGGGAGCAAATTACTGAAGCTTGTGTATTCTATTACTGTTCCCCCCCCCCCCCTTTTTTCTCCTTTACTAATTATTTTTCTTTCTTTTTTTTCCTACTCTTACTATTTATGTTCATTCTGTTTCTTATTATCATTTTGCTTCTTCATCTCCTTTTTCTGTATCTATCCTTCCTTTTTTTTCTCTTCTTCATTATCTTTATCTTCTTTTTTCTTTTATTTTCTTCTTCCACTGCTTTGTTCATCCTATGTAGTATTTTGCTTGTGTTAAAGGTTGAAGTCGAGAGGATCAATTTCATTAGACTGGGTTTTATCATATATGGCTCGTTCTCTCCGCAGAACGGCTAGCCGACTGCCGAGAGCGCAGTACAAAGCATGAACTCTGTAACTCTAGCGATGATCCCTATAAAAATTGCACTCATAAACTGAAGGGCACAGCTGTGAAACAAAACCTATTACCTTCAGAGCACAGAGCTAACAGTATGACCGCTTCGCCATAGAGACCCCTGCTTGTGTAATGTCATTTACGTTAAAGCTGTGATACCCTCTTGCTTCCAGCCAACAAAACTAGCTGTAGAACACAGTTTGTCTAAAATCATGTTTTCTTTGCCTATTTTTTTAAATAATCGTTACCTCTGATGCTGACGACACCTTAAGGCTTTTTCTCATGAAAAACCATTGTCTGGAGGTCCTCTTAATTCCATACTGCTTGGAGTGTTCAGTCACTGTCTTTACTTTCCCAGAGAATTTCCTGGTGTGGATGTTGTTGTTTTTTTTTTTTTTTTTTTTTGCCTATAACTGTACACGCTCTGCATAACAAGCTTCTGGTCAGTATGGCAGATAGGCAGGTTTACTGTTTTTTGTCCCAGGTTTTTGCTGCTGACAGTATGTAAACTAAAAGGATATAGTTTCATCTCCTAGCAACAGAGTTCAGAGCTTGGTGTGACACTGTGAACTGCAGATTTCATTTAGAATGTTTTTTGACTGTGCCCAACATGGCTTATGTTGTTAACTGCAAATTCAGAAAATGGCAACTTGCCTAGGTCAGTACTGAAAATATTTCTCAGTGTGGATTGAAACCACCAGACCTTTTAGTTGGTAGGCAGGATGATAACAGTTTCTTATACATTGTGTTGCCAGGGTAAAGCAGGCCATTGTTAAGAAGGAAGAAGTGGTGGCCCAGCTGAAGCAGCAGTACCAGGCAGCTAATAAAAGAGCAGATCATCTTGAAGGGCTGTTGGAGCAGCAGAGGAAACAACTACTAAACAAGAAATAGTAGCATTTCTATATTTTGTTTAATGGACGGCTGTGTTTTATTTATTTATCGTTAAATTATTTGTTTTATTGTTGTCATAAGTCCCTGAGTAGATAGATGCTTTTGTCGTGAGTGGAAGTAATCTCAACACTTCACCTCCACGGTAGAAACTGGTATGTTGATTTCAGACAAAGTCCTGGATATTTAATTTAAAAAAACAGTCGTATTTGGCTTGTAATGTAAATTCACAACAGCTGCACTTAGTAGCCAGGAGTAGGAAAGGGGTTTTAGATGTCCTGAAAGCTGAAGTATTTTGACAATGTTAAATGTCACTTGAGGATGTTTCCAGAAAACAAGACAAAGGCAGACCTTCGTGAAGGTGGATACAGGATGTTAAAGAAGCTTTAGCTGTGAAAGGACATAGGGCTGGAAATTTGGCTAGAGACACTTTCAGAAGTGCCGTGACCAGAGGGACTTTCTGTAAAGGACCTGTTGGTGGATGATGATGTATACAGGATATCCATTGTTGTCTCCAACACTTGTCCAATGTGAGAAATCAACCGGGGGGGAAGGGGGGGGGGTTAGTATGAACAATTCTACAAAAGCTTTGATGTAAGTTGAGGGCCTGTTCTCCATTGGAAGTTGAAAGATTTAAGAAGAAGTTGACAAAATTTATTTCATTAGTAACTGAGTCTTCATCGTGTTCTTCTTCTGGCCCTTATCTCCTGTGGAGTATAGACCCCTAGCCAACTCACACCAGGTTGTCCTTTTCTTTGCAGGTTACTCCTTGTCTTTCCCACATATTTTGTCTCATTCTACAACTCTCTTCTCCATGTGGGGTTTTTTTTTTGGGGGGGGGGGGGGGGGGGGGGGGGGGGTGGGGGGGGGGGGTTCTACCTTTAATTCCTTTAGTGAGAGTCTGTAGTTTAGATGTTAGGAACACGATTCAGCAGCAGATCGTTTTGTGTCAGTTTCGACAATGGTATCCTGAGCCGATTGTACAGAAAGCAATGGCAAGCAACTACTGAACGTAAAATTACCCAGTAAAACCAAGCAGCCAAAAAATGCTGAGATTGGTCCTGTACGGTTATGCTGGCAAGGAACCAAGTTTTTTTTTTTCCCTGGATGTGATGGGAGGGATAATCAGAGATTGACCAACAAACTAGTGATCTGTACTGAATATAATGGCAGTAATTTTTACCATCCCAGAAACTTTTCTTGTATATTTTTAAGCTGATTAAAACTTGAGATTTTTGCTGGTGGAATAAAATTAGGAACCCTTTTCATGCTATTGGTATGTGAAACAAATAGTGTTGGCCCTATATTTTTATACACTGTTGAAGTTGACGGGAGCTGCCTCGTATGTAGATGCCCGCCTGTGGATCTAAAGGTTGTGGGTTCTGATCCTAATGGAGCCTGCCTTTTTATTTTCTCCAATAAATATCCTTGGCCTCGAGGTGGACCCAGCCTTAAATGGGGTACCAGATACTTGGAGGTAAAGATGGCTTGCATGATGTTAACCACATCACCCACCAAGCGCCGATTGGTCTGTAAAATCTAGTTCTAGCCCTGGATGCCCAGTACACCTGAAGGCGCGGAAAGGGGTCCTTTACTTTTTTACTTTTGTATATTTTTATATACTTTGAAATGTTTAATGAGTGAGATGGCCACTATCATGCCAAGTCACAATTATTTCCCAGGATACTTCCTGGTACTCATTTAAGGCTAGTTTGATTGCTGGATGAAAGAGACTCCTTAGCAAAGATTGGAAGTCATACAGAACAGCCATACAGAAAGCACTTATGAGGAAAATAAAACTCAGATCAGGTCAAGATAGCTGTTAGAACCCATTGGAGCACTTCGCAATCCTGAAGACTCAGTCGACCTTCTCCTTAGATGAAGGAAACAGACCATTATATTTAGATTGTGTACTGAACACAACAGACTCAGCGGGCATATGTACAAGAAATTCATGATTGTGAATTCAGAACTGTGCCCATGTGGACAGACACTACAGAATACTGAACATGTGCTAGAGACATGCTCTCTTTGTGCAGTAGAGAGATTCCCAGATTTGGCCAGTTGGAAACCAAGCTGTATGAATCCATGGAAGAAATGCTTGACGCTGTAGACTTCATAGAGGCCTGGGGCCTTCTCATCTCAAGCAGCTGGCAGGGAGAACGAAAAGAAAAAGAAAGCAGAAGCTGAGAAAGGAGTAACAGATCATCAAAATCATTGTCATGTGCCCTGCCAACTGGCATAGGTGCTCATGCATCTCCACAGATCACAATTCCTGGTTGCCTGAAACAGCTCCCCTGATGATATCCCTCCATGCCATCTTTTCAGCCTACCAGCATCATCTCTCTTGGTCTGCCTCTATCCCTTTTTCCACTGATTTTTCCAGTTGTCATGATGTTCTCTAATGTCTCTCTTCTCATTATGTGGCCAAAGGACAGTTTGTCTCTTTCTTATTGTTGTATATAGAGATCTACTTTCATTAGCTTCTTTCAAGCAATTGTTGCAACAGATCACTGTGCCTAATAACATTTAAAGCATCCGATTTTTTTCGTTTCTTTTTATTGTTGTTGACATTATTATAGAAAACAAAATCCCCAAACATAAAGTATCTTTGACATACCGGGCACATCAGGAAAATGCGGCCAGACTCCTAATTTTATAGTCTAATTGGCCTCAGGAGCTTGGTATCTTGCTGGCCACATGTAACTCCTTGGGCATTTCCTGGTACCCAGTTTTGGTTAGACTGACCTGGAAGTTAACAGGTTGACCTAGATGTTAACAGGCTGAAATGGAAGTTAACAGGTTTACTGTTAAGTCAGCTGTATGTGTATATTTCTGACAGCTGCATACTGTATTTTTCAATGGATAAGACAATATGTTTTCCTAAAGTTAAGTTTAAAAAATGGGGGGGGGGGGGGGGTGGGTGTGGTCCATTATACAGAATATGATTTAAATGTTAACTTCTAAATTTGGGGCTAAGAAATTGGTGTTTTGTCTCATACATGAGATAACTAATACATGGGAAAATGTACTGACTTTCTGAGTTGTTAGGTAGCTTGCTGCAAGCAGTCTTATCTAGTCCCATGTCCGTGTATTATCTGTTCTAATATTTTACTTTTGTTTGTTGTTGTCTTTTGGCCTATTTTCATTGTTTTAACTGTTGTTGGGGTTGGTTCTGCAATGTCCTGTAAAGGATGCACAGGTAAACTTTTTTTAAAGTGTTGTTACTGGTGTTGTAAAAATATATTCACATATTTTTATAGCTGTTATTTTTGTTTTAACATTGTTAATAATACTTGTAGAACAGTCACTGCAAGAAATGTAGCATGTGTGTGCATGTATACATAGTATGTGAATACGAGAGAGCAGATGAGGTAAAAAGTTGGAATCACCAGTTCACTTTATCATAATTTAGGTTCTGTACGTGGGATTTTCTAATTGTGTCTCGACTGCATCAGATATCCCTACACCTAAGTATACTAATTTTAATTTATTGGACAGCTGGCCTTCTATAAGTCTTCCAGAACTTCAAAAAAGTGAGTGCTTCAAGGCTTTCTCTCTGTCTGATTACATCAGATACTATATATTTTAATAGGTTATTCATTTGCAAAATATCTCTCTACTAATAAATGAATTATTGTTCTAGAAAGGGAATGTCAAGGTTACTTAGACTTGTTGATTTTTCTAATTATGAACAATATCCTAACTTCTGACACACATGTGATGGTTCTAGAAACAAATCTGTTAAAACTCAAGAAGCCATGGACCCAGCATTCCCGTGACTCCATCGCATAAATGTTGCTTGTCTGGCATTTCCTTCTAGGGCCTGTTCCCATGGTGTCTAATTATTGGCTTTATGTATTGTTTGTGTTTGCACAATGTTTAGAAGGCCCAAATATTTAGATATATTTACTTCTTCTTCTTCTTCGTGTTCACTAGCTGTTAACTCTGGCCGAAAGTTCTGGTTATTCATCCACTTTCGGACTGCAGTCCTGTTCCAGAACCTGAGTGTTGCGTGTGCATATAGACTTACAGATATGACTCATTTGTATGCAGATTGCTGGTTCCTTGCCTCTCAGGCAGAGGCACTGCAACTTCGAAGGAAATATTTACTTCAAAAATTTGTATGGGGGGGGGGGGGGCTTTTTGTGAACAATCTGGCATTTTGAAAGCCATTTTTATGTCATGTGCCCATACGTAGCCTTAGTATTGGAATTCCTATGAGTGTTAGTCACCCGAAACAATTTTTTGTTTAACCCCTAGGGCACATTTTTCATTTAATGCTTTCACTATGCTCTGTTTTTTGATAATTTCCTTGATCTGTTTCGTTAAAAAAAAATTAAGTGTAAAGTGAATTTCATTTAATTGATCAGTGAAATGTAAATAAAATGGTTGTTTAAAGTTTTTATTTTTTGTTTGTGGAAAATTCTGGGTTCAGAGAGTCTCTCTCTCTCTCTCTCTCTCTCTCTCTCTCTCTCTCTCTCTCTCTCTCTCTCTCTCTCTCTCTCTCTCTCTCTCTCTCTCTCTCTCTCTCCCTCCCTCCCTCCCTCCCTCCCTCCCTCCCTCTCTCTCTCTCTCTCTCTCTCTCTCTCCCCCCTTCCTCCCTCCCTCTCTCCCACCCCTCTCCCACCCCTCCCCCTCCCTCCCTCCCTCCCTCCCTCTCTCTCTCTCTCTCTCTCTCTCTCTCTCTCTCTCTCTCTCTCTCTCTCCCTCCCTCCCTCCCTCCCTCCCCCCTCTCCCTCTCCCTCCCTCTCTCTCTCTCTCTCTCTCTCTCCCCCCCTCCCTCCCTCCCTCCCTCCCTCTCTCTCTCTCTCTCTCTCTCTCTCTCTCTCTCTCTCTCTCTCTCTCTCTCTCCCCCCCCTTCCTCCCTCCCTCTCTCCCACCCCTCCCCCTCCCCCTTTTTTTTAGCATATCTGGGATGAAAATGGTTAATGGTTAAATCTTAGCCTGTTACATTTGGTCAAATGTCTCCTTTTTGTAGCCTTGGTAGGTTGGTTAGTTGCGTATCCTTTACAGGATGTTGCAGAACCAACCCCAACAGCCCCTGGCTGTTGTGTGGTTTTTCTAGGCAAATTTACATTCAGTAGTTTGCCATTACTTTGTGGACAGCCTTGGTAGGGCCGAGTTAAATTATTTTACAAGACTTCTACTACCCATGAGCCAGACGCTCCTCACCCCTGGTTTAACTCATTTAGTCCCAGGGGGTTTAGCATCAGTCAAGAGAGATGTAAAAATCAGTGCATCTTGCGTTCATTTGGGTTTCTAGGTAGGAACCTATGAACGCATGATACCTTCCTGAACGCATGATACCTTCCTTAAGACTGAAATAGTTAACATGTAAGATGAATGCTGTGACCCAGCATTCACAGAGGTGAAGACCCCATCTGGCAGTTTTCCTGCAGGTACTGAATTTTTGTGGAACCAAATAATTGTCCTTTCTAATATTTTTGGAAACTTGTTAGTTCTTTTCAGTTACACTCTCATTCCTGACATGTTTTTTATTTATTTATTTATTGAAGTTATGTTAATAATGGCTCATGCTCCAAGACTGTTTTTATGAAATCGTACATTCTGTTCATAAAATCATGCATTCTGCTCATGAAGTCATATATTCTGCTCATGTAGTCATGCATTATGCCCATGAAGTCATACATTCTATCTATGAAGTCATATTCTGCTCAAAAAGTCATATATTTTGCCCATGAAGTCATATAAAGTCATATATTCTGCTCTCAAAGTCATACATTCTGCTCATGAAGTCATATATTCTGCCCTTGAAAACTAACATTCTGCTCATGAAGTCATATATTCTGCCCTTGAAAACAAACATTTTGCTCATGAAGTCATATATTCTGCCCTTAAAAACAAACATTCTGCTCATGAAGTCATATATTCTGCTCTCAGAGTCATATTTTCTGCCCTTAAAAACAAACATTCTGCCCATGAAGTCATATATTCTGCTCTCAGAGTCATATTTTCTGCCCTTGAAAACAAACATTCTGCTCATGAAGTCATATATTCTGCTCTCAGAGTCATACATTCTGCTCACAAAGTCATATAATTCTGCCCTTGAAACAAACATTCTGCTCATGAAGTCATATATTCTGCCCTTAAAAACAAACATTATGCTCATGAAGTCATACATTCTGCTCTCAGAGTCATATATTCTGCCCTTGAAAACAAACATTCTGCTCATGAAGTCATATATTCTGCCCTTGAAAACAAACATTCTGCTTATGAAGTCAAATATTCTGCTCTTAAAAACAAACATTCTGCTCATGAAGTCATATATTCTGCTCTCAAAGTCATACATTCTGCTCATGAAGTCATATATTATGCCCTTGAAAACAAACATTCTGCTCATGACATAATTTTTCTTCAAAAATGTATTCATTATGTCCATTAATCCATACATTCAGACCATGAATTTGTAGGTTCTGTTCATAAAGTCATGCATTCTGCTCATTAACCCCTACATTCTGCACATAAAACCATGCATTTTCTAAAGTATTTATTACACTATGCAGTTTGTTATGTCGTGTCGATTTGTTCAATGTAATGAAGTTTTCTAAACATGTCACTTTTCTGTTTCACATTTTTTGGCATTCTCATGCACTTGAACAAAGATAATGTGATGGTTTTCCTCTTATTTCCACGCCATTATTATTGTTATGTGATCTCTGCTTTTGTCAGCAATAACTGGCTGTCAGAACAAGTGAGTTTTTTTCTTTGTCCAAGTACAGATTCATTTATATATTTCATGAAAAGATATCAAACCACATGACAAGTAGAACCAGTCAGCTTCATATTATTACAAACACGAATGACAAGTGAGTGTTTTGGCTCAAAAGACTTCATCAGCACATAACATGAATTTACAACACCTCAAACATGAACAGAGAGTTGCTGTGGGTTGTCGACTAGACGCCTGCCTGCGGATCAGAAGGTCGGGATTTCATGTCCTTGTGGAGCCTGACTTTTTTTTTCTTTAAGAATGACCTTGACTCCCAAATCGACCCAGCCTTGAGTGGGTACCAGGTGCAGTCATGGCTAGTAAAGGCGGCTGGCGTGATGCTGACCACATCACCCGTCTTGTGCCATTGGTCTATAAAATATAGGTCTAGCCCTATATACCCTATACGCCTGAAAAGGCATGGAAAAGGGTCCTTTACTTTACTTTACTTGAAGTATCTCTGAGAAAAATCACATGGCCGGTAGAATCTCTGACCTGTGTAACCACCGGAAATAGTTATCAGCCAGGAAAAAACTGTGAGCAGCAAGGGCCTATGTGGCCCCAGTGTGGCCGCTCTGTTTCCAGAACTGGGGACATGTGCCTGTCTCCTGCTACTTAGGACAGTGTTCTTCAACCTGTTCTTCCGACGGGCTAAGATAATAAAAGAAAATTTCTCTCTGACGGGCTGACTGCCAAGGTGGTGACAACAACAGATGTAGATAATTGTAGCTTATAAATTAACTATTCATACAAACTTTGTGTTATCAGTGCCAGACATGGATAGTCCTATAAAAACAAAAACACGAAATTACAACATGTAAAATGAGATGTATAAGAAATGTGGTAGGAAAAATAAGAAAAGTCAGAGTCACCAATGAAGAACTAAGAACGTTGATAGTTGTACTGGTAAGAACGGATCAAAGTCAGCCAGCAACTAGAGCACACTACATGAGACTAGCAGGCTTCAAGGCAAGAAAGAGGGGGACTGAGGGGGTAAAAGAAACACTACAGAAACGCAATATGACACTAACACAAGCTACACAGCTAGCCAAAGACAGGAATACAACATGTGACTCCTCACTACGACACTTTATGACATAAGCGCTGCATGTGAAAGACAGGTTTAAACCCTCAGTAAGGCTGAGTTTGTTTCTGTCGGAGGCAGAAATAAAATCCTAACTTGCCAAATCTGTGGCGAATGCATTAGTCCTAAATCCTCTGGCTCAAAGACGCCCTTCCTGCACACAAAAGTGGTAAACACAGGTGAAGGATGGTTTTTTTTTTTTTTTTAAGAATAACATGCGAGTCTCAAGACTGAACATCACATGACACACTAAATTAGTTCATCTATTGTCTGCTTCATATTTTTCTGTCATATGCTTTGAATTATGTCATGTTTTTTGTGTTTTTTAAAGAAAAATGAATTTCATGCAAACAATTTCTCATGTTTTTGTTTTAAAAGCTATTTTTAATTTGCTCATTTTTCAACTACATTAACAGATTAAAATATTTTCAGTACCTTTGACAATAGAGTTTAGTAGATTGAATTATGTTAGCTCATTCTCATTCTGTTGTCTGTCTGTCAAAATGTTGCACATTTTATGTTTATTGTTTCCGCTTTTGTGTTGTGTTTGTTGTAGGTCTTCATCTGTATGCATAATACACAAAAACTAATGGAGAATTATTATAGAATATTTAAACAGTTTGATTAACAGATTATAGTGTACTGATTGGCTATGATAGATACAGAAGAAAGAAGCAGAGATATGAGGGTACACTACACAATGTAAAATTCTCCTTCTTAGTGTTTACCGGCTGTACAACTCTAGTGAAACATTCTGTTGTTCATCTTTCTTTGCTTTTACCGGCTGTACAAC
Organism: Candidula unifasciata; assembly: GCA_905116865.2. Classification (NCBI taxonomy): domain Eukaryota; kingdom Metazoa; phylum Mollusca; class Gastropoda; order Stylommatophora; family Geomitridae; genus Candidula; species Candidula unifasciata. The sequence continues at coordinate 144,309 of CAJHNH020008090.1, forward strand.
TCTAGTGAAACATTCTGTTGTTCATCCTTCTTTGCTTTTACCGGCTGTACAACTCTAGTGAAACATTCTGTTGTTCATCTTTCTTTGCTTTTACCGGCTGTACAACTCTAGTGAAACATTCTGTTGTTCATCTTTCTTTGCTTTTACCGGCTGTACAACTCTAGTGAAACATTCTGTTGTTCATCTTTCTTTGCTTTTACCGGCTGTACAACTCTAGTGAAACATTCTGTTGTTCATCCTTCTTTGCTTTTACTGGCTGTACAACTCTAGTGAAACATTCTGTTGTTCATTTTTCTTTGCTTTTACCGGCTGTAAACTCCAGCAGAATTTTCTGTTATTTGTCCTTTATCTTATTCATGTTCTTCTTCTTCTTCACTTCCTCTTTTACCATTGTGGGTGTAGAAGGAGATATAAGGTTCTGTTTCTAGCTCTTCTGGCTGCCTCGACCATAGGCACATCGTGCTGTTGTAGAGTTTCTCTGATGTTATCCTTCCATCTTGTTCGTGGTCTACCCCGTGCTCTACGTCCTTCTTCTCTTTCCATGTATGCTTTGTATGGTATGGTGTCACAAGGCATTCTCTCTAAGTGGGCAAACCATTTCACTTGCTGTCTTTGTTTGTAATCCAGAATTGGTTCTGTGCCGACTTGTTCTCTTATGATCTCATTCCTGATCTTATCTCTTATGGTCACTCCTACAGCCCTTCTCAGACATCTCATTTCCGTGGTTACTAATTTTCTTTTATGGTTTGTTATGAGTGACCATGTCTGGCACTGGTAGCACAGAGTTGGAATAAATATGCTTTGAATAAGATGTTTCTTTGTGCTGATTGGGATTGTCTTATGCTGTAAGAGGGGAGCTAGCTGTCCAAATACTTGGTTTGCTTTACTGCATCTAATGTCAATTTCTTTATCCAATTTCCCATCTTCTGTAAATGTAGTTCCCAGATATTTAAACTCAGATGCCTGTTTAATGCCTTTGTATTCTATTGCTATGTTTAGATCTGTCTTCTTTTTTCCTATTGACGTTACTTCTGTCTTTTCAGTGTTGATTCTCATATTATTTGTTTTACATTCTTCATTCATGGATGTTAGATGTTGTTGCAATTTCATGGCTATCAAGGCCTGGTCATCTGCAAAGAGTAATTCGTTGATCTTACTAAGATCTTCATTCATGGGCTTGGCATTCTTGCATATACTGTGGAGTAGGTGATAAACAGCAGTGGTGATAAGACACACCCCTGTCTTACTCCAGATGTCACTGTGAAAGGATGAGATGTTCCCTGATTTATTCTAACTACACTTCTACAATCCCTGTATAAACTTTTGCACACTTCGATGAGGTGTTCGCTTACTCCATATCTTGCCATTATTTTCCATAATAATTGTCTGTCGACTCTGTCAAATGCCTTCTCCTGGTCTACGAATGCCACAAATAAGTTCTTATTGTATTCAATGTTCTTAAGAACATTATTCATGTTCACCAGCTGCAAATTCTGGCAGAAAGTTCTGGATATTTTTTGTCCACTTCTGGACTTGAGTCTTGTTCCAGGCCTTTAGATGTGCATTCATTTTATCTATCTGACTTATTTATATGTTGGTTCCTCACCACAAGGGAGGTTGTTCAATCACTTTCGGACTTTGGCTGTGTTCCAGAACTTGAGATTTATAAGCACAGATAGATTTGGCTTATTTCTATGCAGACTGTTTCTCATCTCTCAGGCAGATGTACTCTGACTTCAAAGTGAATACCCCTAATTAGTATAATCATAATCACAAGGTGAAACAATAATTCAGTCTGAGCTGATAATCTCAGTAAACTGTCAAAACAAATTCCTATGATCTTGTGTCAAAACACCAAAAAATACAATTTCAGTAAAACACAAGAAATTAGTTTTAAGTCGTTTGAGGTTTTGAACAACGGATCAACATCATGGCACAGGGGTGTAACCCATAAGTGCTCCGTTCTTCTAAATCAAGTCTGAGTCCGAAGAGGCTCAACACAGTGCACAGGCTCTGTAGCACCGGCGAGGATCCTGAACCTGAAATACTTTGGGTAGATTTTGAACTCCAAATTTTGCCCGAGCAGCACCGTTAGGCTACTCTTTTCAATTTCCAACTGTCAAGGGAATTTATACGTGCACAAAAATGCACACGGGAATCCGATCTCACTACCCAGAAACCAGGGGGAATTACTAGAAGTTCAAGTGAAAAAATCCAAGCCGTTACCCGGGATTGAACCCTGAACCTCTAGCACTTGAGGCGGACACCATGCCTAGAGAACACACAGTCCCCCTTTTAGTCTTTTGGACCCAATGAACGCATCATACGTTGACTTGAGCTCCTATGATTTTAATAAAACACCAGAATTCAGCTCCAATGGTTTCAATAAACCACCAAAAATCAGCAATCTTCTGTGAGCTTTGATAACACATGTTAAAACAAAAATAGTCTCCATGACTTTAGTGGAGCGAAAAAAAGAACACAAATCAGTCAACTCAAATGTCAGCAGTAACTTCTTCTTCTTCTTCTCTTCCACATTGTACCTCATCGAAGTGCCGGGGGAAGGGGGGGGGGGGGTGTAAAATTCGTTGATGAGCTCTGTCAAGAGCAAGCACTATTCAGACTGATGTTCATTTATGTAAGGCTGTTATTAATGCCATCACTCCATATTTTCTGAGGTCTTCCACTCGCTCTATACCCGTTGTAACATTTTAGTGTGGCTCGCTGTGGCAGATAGTACCAGGGCATTCTTGTTAGGTGTCCAAACCACTTCATTTGTTGTTATTTGATAACCTGTAAGACTGGCTTTATTCCTAGCATTCGTCTAGTAATTTGAGTAACACAGGTTAAAAACCAGAAATCATTTTGACCAGGACAGTTTATTTCTCATGACATATTTACAACATTTATTTACACAGAAATGACCATCATTACAATTACTGTCTGATAGAATAGTGACAATACACACATGTTATAATACAACACAACAGAGAAATACATCAATTATATAATGTAACACAACAAACACAACCAACTCATAGTCATAATGAAAAATCATAATAAGAATGAATGGTCACCTGACACTGCCAGATTTAAGCTAAAGTGACTCGCTCAATTTCCATCCCATAGGCCATTTTCTGAAAACTGATGCTAGGCCAACCAACACTTGGGGTCATACACCTACCTGGGCATTAATACAGATAAACATGGGAGAACTGGCAGTTTTTAAAATACATATATAAAAGGCAAAAGTTTTCATAGCACTAGGAAATTTTTTTTAAGTCAAAGGAAATTAAAAACTCACACGTGTGCCTGTATTTAACATTTTTGCTCTGTGTGTATGTGTGTTTGGCGGGGGGGGGGGGGGGGGGGCCTTTGAGCCTGAGGATTTCGGGCAGCATGGCTAGCGTTGTCACCTCGGACTGTACAGATTAAGATTTCATTCTCCCTCCCCACCTACAACCAAATCTCCACCCTTCTGAGGATTTGAACCCAGGTATTCTGCATGAGAGCCCTGCATTCTTAACATTTCAGCAAGGCATTCACCAAGGAAATTAAAACTAACACTATATTTAAAATTGTTAACCCTAATGTCAAATCAGAAATGTTGTATCTAGCGGAAACATTGAGAGCAACTATAAGATTTATTGATAAAATACAAACGTCACTAACCAGGTGCGTAGATCCTAGTGAGGGAGGTTAAGATTTCTGAAAGCTTTAAACCCATTCGGAGTTCAGGCTGTTTATTGCCAGTGATCACCAATTCATCAGGGTAATGTGTGTATTCATTAATAAATGGACTAGCGTGGATGACATTTCGTGGTGTATTTACTTTTGATGTTCAAATTTTCTTAGGCAGTGTTGGTGATAATGAAACAACCTGTGAGAACCTATGCTCTGTACTCATTATACCTTTTATATGGACCTGGCTTAGTTATGGCGTTCCTGCTGTTGTCAACCTTTGCTCTGCCATAGGAACCCAGTAGTCGTGGTGTTGTGGACTTGTATGCATATGACTGAAGCGCTATCATACCCTAGATACTTTGCCATGTAGATAGTTTTTAAAACAAAAGTAAAGGACCCTTTTCCACAGATTTAGGCGTATTGAGCATATGAGGCTAGACCTATATTTTATAGACCAGTCAGCACTTGATGGGTGGTGATGTCAGCCTCATGCCGTTGCCATGTATATGCAACAGCATTATTGCATGCAATAGAATGGTATCATTTACCACATTGCATTGACTGGTTTCAAAAATGGGACCAGCACCATATAGACAGTTCACCTCATGGCATTAAAAAAGGTCTATTTCCTACTCCCTCCCCCCCCCCCCACCCCCACCCCTTTTTTTTATTAAAAACTTTCACACATAAAATTACTTACTTACTGACTTCAATATAATACTATTTAAACAATTTAAATCCTACACTTATTAACTTTGTTATTATACCAAACAATAAAAATACTAATACTATACTGGCTGACTTCATGATTTTATCATTCAAACAAATAAACATGTCAAAATTACAGACACTGACTGCAACACAATATCATGACAACTTTTTTGGCAGTCATCACATAGCTCACCCATCACATAACTCACCCATCATATAGCTCACCCATCATATAGCTCACCCATCATATAGCTCACCCATCATATAGCTCACCCATCATATAGCTCACCCATCACATAGCTCACCCATCATATAGCTCACCCATCATATAGCTCACCCATCATAAAGCTCACCCATCATATAGCTCACCCATCATATAGCTCACCCATCATATAGCTCACCCATCATATAGCTCACCCATCACATAGCTCACCCATCATATAGCTCACCCATCATATAGCTCACCCATCATATAGCTCACCCATCACATAGCTCACCCATCACATAGCTCACCCATCATATAGCTCACCCATCACATAGCTCACCCATCATATAGCTCACCCATCATATAGCTCACCCATCATATAGCTCACCCATCATATAGCTCACCCATCACATAGCTCACCCATCACATAGCTCACCCATCATATAGCTCACCCATCACATAGCTCACCCATCACATAGCTCACCCATCATATAGCTCACCCATCATATAGCTCACCCATCATATAGCTCACCCATCACATAGCTCACCCATCACATAGCTCACCCATCACATAGCTCACCCATCACATAGCTCACCCATCACATAGCTCACCCATCACATAGCTCACCCATCACATAGCTCACCCATCACATAGCTCACCCATCACATAGCTCACCCATCACATAGCTCACCCATCACATAGCTCACCCATCACATAGCTCACCCATCACATAGCTCACCCATCACATAGCTCACCCATCACATAGCTCACCCATCACATAGCTCACCCATCACATAGCTCACCCATCACATAGCTCACCCATCACATAGCTCACCCATCACATAGCTCACCCATCACATAGCTCACCCATCACATAGCTCACCCATCACATAGCTCACCCATCATATAGCTCACCCATCACATAGCTCACCCATCACATAGCTCACCCATCATATAGCTCACCCATCACATAGCTCACCCATCACATAGCTCACCCATCACATAGCTCACCCATCACATAGCTCACCCATCACATAGCTCACCCATCACATAGCTCACCCATCATATAGCTCACCCATCACATAGCTCACCCATCACATAGCTCACCCATCATATAGCTCACCCATCACATAGCTCACCCATCATATAGCTCACCCATCATATAGCTCACCCATCATATAGCTCACCCATCATATAGCTCACCCATCATATAGCTCACCCATCACATAGCTCACCCATCACATAGCTCACCCATCACATAGCTCACCCATCACATAGCTCACCCATCACATAGCTCACCCATCACATAGCTCACCCATCATATAGCTCACCCATCACATAGCTCACCCATCACATAGCTCACCCATCACATAGCTCACCCATCACATAGCTCACCCATCACATAGCTCACCCATCACATAGCTCACCCATCACATAGCTCACCCATCACATAGCTCACCCATCACATAGCTCACCCATCATATAGCTCACCCATCACATAGCTCACCCATCACATAGCTCACCCATCATATAGCTCACCCATCACATAGCTCACCCATCACATAGCTCACCCATCACATAGCTCACCCATCACATAGCTCACCCATCACATAGCTCACCCATCACATAGCTCACCCATCACATAGCTCACCCATCACATAGCTCACCCATCATATAGCTCACCCATCATATAGCTCACCCATCATATAGCTCACCCATCATATAGCTCACCCATCATATAGCTCACCCATCACATAGCTCACCCATCACATAGCTCACCCATCACATAGCTCACCCATCACATAGCTCACCCATCACATAGCTCACCCATCACATAGCTCACCCATCATATAGCTCACCCATCATATAGCTCACCCATCACATAGCTAACCACATAGCATTCAAAACCACTGCACAAGGGACATTTGGGAAAGTAATGCCCCACATTGAATAATGATGACAGAAACATGAAATTTTCCACACTACAAATTTGAAGTATCAATACTGTATGTATGAAATGGCATTTCATTCCGACAAACAGAGCAACTTCACTAATCAGTTGAAACAGCGTGTAAGAATGATGTGTCAAGAGAAAATAGTAAAATTTATGGCTATGAAGAAAAAACTGCAGTGAATATTCATAAACATTTCAGTGTTATTTATGGAAACTGTGTGGTTTACATGAGCTGTTGGTCACTGGGTTCAGAGAGCTACAGCTTCAGAAAGCGGAGAGATGGACATAAGGAGGATTTTAGCCATGCTGTGAAGAAAAATCTAAGTGAACAGGAAAAACCAGATAAAAGCAAGACGTACAAGCATTTGTTTTGTGTTGTTGTTAGGTCATAGAATTGGACAGTGATTATATTGAAAATTAGGATGTGTAAATGCCAGAATGAGTTATACCGTCAGTGAATTTTATACATACTGCACAAATTAGCTGTGAGACTTTAAAATGAACTGAACTGCCACATAACAAAATCTATGCTATGCAAGTTTTAGTCAAAAAGCAAGCCCACACATAAGAGGTGTGATCAAATTAAACATTTCTCAATGCAAGCATATGAAAAGTATACTAGCATGTGTGGTACAATTAAACACATTTGGGGCAGAATAAAACAAAGAAACTGTTAAGAAGCAATCATACGCCTGGAGTTTTGTCAGTTGAAGCCGCTGTATACATTCAGACAAGCATTCCACTAGATGGGGAGATTGTGGATAATCTAGGCAGAGGACATGCTTGGAACTGCATGAGATGGCAAAGAGTAGGAAAGCTTGATATAAGAGTTGTTTGAGAACCTATGTTGCAATGGCTGGAGGGAAGGGGGTCGAAGAAGAAGGCAAGTCCTATTCAATAATGAGCCAGCTGTAATATTTCATAAAAATAATATTTTATAACACAAAATTGCATTAAAATATCTGATACAAATGGACTGCAAAGAACATATCTGAAAGGTAAAGCATTACAGGAGATTTAAGGACTAACAAAAAATTAGATTAGAAAACTCGACAAAAACCAAAAGAAACCATTTCTATCATAATGTCCTAAACCATCTTTTCAAATCATGTGGTTTGTCACCATAAACTTTGTGCTAATTCAAATCAAAAGCAACTGGTTGCTGTTTAGTGCCAGAAAGTCTAGTATGTGATACCAGAATGGAGGTGAAGGCAGTGGCTAGGGGCTTTCTGTTAGATGGAGAACAAGCAGGCTGGACATACAGCTGTAACACTGCAACAGACTCACAAAGGATGTAGAGAAAGATGAGAAGATCTCGGTGCCAGAGAAGTGTGACTATCAAATGCTGTCTACCCATTCAGAGTGGCTGCATTTCTTAAGCATGGTATAAATCAGTGCTGCTCAGGGTTTTTGCACCCCGAGCCCAACAAAACAGAGGACACTGTTTCATGGCAAACCTGACAGCTAACCAAACACACATCACAAAAACAAATGTAGACGGCTATAATTTTTGTTAAATTTGATGTCATAAGTTTAAAAAGTGAATCCGATGAGCGGGGTTTGTACCTGTTCTATTGTCATCCTTGATTTGTTCATCCTACAGACATTATGCAATCCTGGAAGACAGAAACTATCTACCCTCCCCCTTTACATGATTAGCCACATTTTTTAGGGTGGTCCACTTGGAATTTTCCACAGGTCACCGGTTGCAGAACACTGCTATAAATAAAACAATTTTAACTGACTCAAAGAGCAAGTTGAGAAAGGTGGAGACAGGTATGCTCCGTGCAGAGTGGCAGGCATCGCGTCAGAGGTCCCAGGTAGTTAGCAACAGCTGGATATTCTCTCCAGGATATTCTTATGCCGGTGTTGTGGGAAATGAGCAGGCAGAAAGACTGGCCAGTTTTGCACCACTTAGTGGTGAACTGATGTATGACAAGCTATATGTTGTGAGGGCCCTTTGGGAGAAGTAAACAATGCAGAGGCACAAATATATTACTATGGTCTGAGGAGAATGGCGAATATGTGAGGAGTTACCAGGGTTTCAGGCCGACTTTCAACACTGAAGGGAAGGAACGAGACAGATATACAATCAAACAGTTACTGGTACCATCGGAATTAGAACTCTCTACTTGCTGTTGTAGATGGGGCACAGAGTGCATATGAGAGTGTCCCGAGTGCTGTGATGTCCATTTTTAATTCAACATTCAACTGATAACATTCATAACATACTATAGAAATGACACCTCATGTCATAAACACATAGAGGTAGATAATACAGCATTTTGTTAATCTTGTTAGAATGCAGTTACACACCACACCTAAAAACAGCTGATACAAAAACAAGACATGGTCCAACAAGAAGATGGAACGAAGACATCAAAGACATTGTACACTCACAGGGAATCACCACAGCCAGTGGGACCCATCACTGGACCATCAAACTTTCCTTTCTTCCCAAAAACATGTGACGGCAAAAGTGGAAGATGATAATGATAATAAAATGTCAACAGCATTTATCAAAGCATACTTAAATAAAGAAACTGTTACAACAACCTATAAACATATCTGTATGTTTTTGTTTGTTAATGAAAATGTTAATTCTTCTCAATAACAAACAAAGAAAACATAATGGCAAAGAAATATCACATTAACAAGGTACAAATGTATATTCCATACAATAACAGCCCAAAAAAAAACTTGCTTAAAATCCATTCACAAAAACACTGCCCACAAAATGTGTGTAAAAATAAATACACTATTTAAAGAGAGAAAAAATATCCAGCCTGCGAATGCTTCAGGATCCGTTACCATAATAATTACCCCACAAAAAAAGACGATTGTGATAATTACATTGAGGGGATCAGACTCTCTGGATCTCAAACAACTTGACATTTGTATCATACCAGATAGGGGGATCCACGTTTCTGCAATTAGAATTTGTCATAATTCAATCAAACATAGTGTGAGAAACTATATCTTTTTCTTCTTCTTTCTTCTTCTTCTTCTTCTTCTTCTTCTTCTTCTTCTTCTTCTTCTTCTTCTTCTTCTTCTTCTTCTTCTTCTTCTTCTTCTTCTTCTTCTTCTGCTGCTGCTGCTGCTTCTTCTTCTTCTTCTTTTGCTCCCTCTTCTTCTTTTTCTTCTTCTTTTCCTTCTTCTTCTATATGTTTTACTGCTGATGCAATAACAAAATTGCCTCGTCAGATTACAAAATCTGTTTGCAGAGTTTTGAAGGAGAATCCCCCTTATGAATAGTTGACATTCTCTAATTTCTTCAATCAGCTGATGGGAAATAAGAAGATGGCTAGGACTGAAACCAGCCATACAGTTTATTAAAGAGCAGATGGTTTGGTTATCTGACGAGAATGTCCTGGCATAAACCAAACCGCCAAAAAAGAACCACAATGAAGAAATAACATGAGCACAGAACAAGGAGAAGGCTGTGCAAAAGATGGAAAGACAGCATCAAGAAAAACCTAAAAGAAATGAAGACAAACTTATGCAATGCTCTAGAAGGACAAGAAGTTGATGGGTTTCATCTTTTGTTGAAGAGCTGTATCATTTGTTTTTCTATCTGTTCATGGTATTTTCTTCACAGTTTCTCCCTCAGAAAAAGAGCCGCTGGCCAAGTGGTTATATTTCTGGGGTCTCAAGCAGGAGATCCAGTTTCAAATCTTGGTAAAGTGATGGAAGTCAGTTTTTTTTGGCTCTCCTCCGAACTTCTACCCCCACATTATGGCAGCACCAATTATCCGTACGGGGCTCAGTTCTATTAAAGATATGCTGGCTCTGTATAACGAAACAAATGCTCTAACAGGGTCTCAGCGATATGTTATTTGCAGACCTGTTTCTGTGACTATGCCTCATCGCCGACCGTATCCCCCAGGCCGCTATGCGCGGCGCGGATAGGGGCTAAACTAGATGGCTGGGATTCACGAGCAGCAGCTACCGCATCTCCTGCAACTTCCTCCAATTAATCTGCTCATGAGTCCCAGGCACCTAGTTTAGCCCCCCATCCGTGCCGCGCGTAGCGGCGCGGGGGATACTGTCGGCGGTAAGTGTAACCGTGTTTTGCTCATGCTCAAGTTTGAGGAAAACAACGGCGCTAATCTGCGTCAGCGCAGGTGTACTCCCCACCATGTTGCTTTTATTGTCAGTAATGTTGCGTGTCTCGAAAATGTCCATGGTCGCTAGTATCGTCTGCTAGTATCGTCTGCAGAAACGCTTGAAAGTGTCAACAGTCGCTATTATCTGCTACTATTCGTTCGTCGCCGGAAGTTCGCATATTTTTAATAGAACTGAGCCCTGTACGGATATTTGTTGCCGCCATAATGCGGGGGTAGAAGTTCGGAGGAGAGCCTTTTTTTTTAAAAATTTTCTATTTTGTAATCTGCACAGATCAATTGATTTATTTAGGTAGCAGTTTTGATAGTCAAGGGAATAAAAAGAAAGAAACTATGACACGCACTGGAAAGACATCCGCAGTGTTTAAAAGCCTGAAACAAACATGGAACTCTCAATTGCATACAGTGGTACAGTGTGGTATCTCAGAATTCAAATGCCTCAAAACTCAAACAATTTGGAATCCGACTGAGATGTTCAAGTAAATTTTACCTCGGAACTCAAATGTCATCTTAGTAACAGAATGCATGGCACGTGCCGATCACACGAATGAGCTGATAATGCAAGAGCTTCAGCACCTTCACCAGCAGCAGAAGGAAGAAACTGCAAAAGAGATTTCTTCCAGGGAGGAAGAGGAGAAAGCTGGAAGGATTAGCACTGCTGAAATTCAAGATCTTTTGATCATGCTGTCAAAAATGCAAGTTGTTGTTGGCACCCTGATGGAGCCCCAGTTGACAGATGAGTTAACTTATTCAATTATAAAATTATTGAACATTTTAGAAAATTTTAAAGGGTTGCCAACATCGCAGCACTTTGAAATGCTGGATGTAAACAAATAAAACCTAGGGACCCCCCAAAACTTCTACAAGTCGTCAACAACTATATATGAAGCCCCAGAAAGGATTCCTGATGTTATCATGGAAGGTACTTGAACAATAATCTTATATCTGTACTCCTCCGACTTCTATGTGCTATGTCACCATTTTGATCATGGTATAGAAAATAAAAAAAAAATTTATGTTTATATTCAAATACGATCCTCATGTGTTTCTATTATTACAGTGTACTGTATATTTAGAAAAATAAATTTTAAAATTTGAGTTAACCCACCCTGGAACAGACTAACTTAGTTGCTATTATTGTCAGTGGGGAAAAATTGTGCTGTGGTTTTCAAAAAGGCATAACATGTATGATTTCAGCAAATACCTCATTAGTCACCTTTAGTGACATGCCTGTTTGGGGCGGAGAGGTGGTAGAGGTTCTGGTCATTTTCCCCACCAAACGTGGACCCCAGAACCCAAACAAAGAAACATGTCTACAATAGTACAGAATACTATGATAAGGAAAAGGTAGCGATGAGAGGATCGACTTCACTGCACCATGTTTTGTTCTGTATGGCTCAGTATCTCTCCGCAGAACAGCTAGCTGCCTGCCAAGAGCGTCACACAGAGCACGACCTCCTTAGCTCTGGTGACAATCCTCAGAGATCTCTGTAAAAATTGCACTCGTGAACTGAACTGCACCGCTGTCAAACGAATCCCCGACCTTCAGAGTGCAAGGCAAACAGCTTGACCACTTCTCCATGGAGACCCATCATATAACATGATTAGACATATCACAAAAATAATTAATGACAACTGTGCAACTCACCTGAGATAAATAACACCCCATAGGTAAGTGCGGAACCACATGGTGGTGCCACTGTTAGCCTGATACTTTCTGATCAAAATTGGATGTGGAACTGGCAGCAGACCCACTAGAGTTCCATGCTGAAGAAACTTTAAGATCTCTGTTTCGTCAGTAAGACCCCTGAGATACAAGCAAATACGATAGCCAGGTTATGGATGAATCTGAATGTTAATTTTGAGAAGTTTCATAAAATCACAGAAGATAGTTTGAAAAAGTTAGTTGTGTATCCTTTACAGGACATTGCAAAACCAACCTCAGCATTTTTGGGCTGTTGTGGTTTTTCTAGACAAGTTTTACATTCAGTAGTCTGCCACTGCTTTCACAAATCGTCTGCAGCTAGGATCGAACCCAGCCCACCAGCATTACGAAGCACATTTGCAATGCTTAAGCCACAGACGCTGACCAGAAAATAAGGCATTACAAAACAATTATTTTTCTGTGTGTGGGTTCTGGGGCCCACTCTCTGGGGAAAAACAAGAATAAATAGACCCACTGCACACCCAAAAGCATGTCATTAGAGTTGACTAATTGGGAGTTTTCTTCAAAATATAAGTGCATCTGCCTGATAGGTAAGGAACCAACAGTGTGCATACAAATAAGTCAGATCTGTAAAACAGATGTGCACACAACATTCAGGTTCTGGAACAGGACTACAAGTCCAGAAGCGGCGGAACAAGCAGAACTGTCCGCTAGAGTTTACAGCCAGTAAACATAAAGGAGAAAAATAAAAACAATTTTTAGTCACTACTACATTCAAATCTATTTCTTTCCCCCAAAGCAGGAAACAACTTCAGTTCATTCAATTTTATCATAAAAAGATATAACAGCCAGACTATGTTAACTTTTTCAGACTATGTTAACTTTTTCCATCCCAGAAGATCATATCTGATACCTGACTGAAGCAATAATGATGACAGCAAAAGCATGGGTATACTGCATCCACAGGGTCTAAATAGACAGCACATTATGGTTTTGTGCTGTTGGATTAATTAAGTTTGCATGACTCAAGATGTACAAATATAGAAATCATGTTGACTGGTGCAGATGAGTAAATATAAAACACATGGTTCGTTGTTTGGGAATAAAGGAGTTCGTGATTTTATTTCTTTGCCAATGAAGAAAAAAAAATTAATTCAGTTTCATCATGAAAATATGGCATCCTTACTATATTATTTCAAGTTGTTTTTTTCTATTGGGTCAAAGCAAGAAACAACTTAGTCTTTAATCTTGAGCCTAGGGCAACACATAGGGTTGAGGTCATAGCTCTTCATGTCTGGTAGTTCACTGCAGCCTGTTTTGGGTCGCTGATGTTCATTAGGCCCATGGTAAAAAGCCTTCCCTGATGATGGTTCTATGCAGAGTCTCTCTCTTGGTCTTTCCCATTTTTCTTACCCTTTCAGTGTCAATATGAGGGCTTGATGGAGGGGTGTGGTCTTATCCTTTCTGACTGCATGGCCAATGTAGTTCCATGGTGCTTTCTTATACAATTTTATACATTATCTTGCTTGGAAACAACTAGTTAGTTGCGTATCCTTTACAGGAGTTTGCAGAACCAACCCCAACAGCTCCAGGCTGTTGTGTGATTTTTCTAGGCAAATTTACGTCCAGTAGTTTGCCATTGCTTTCTGGACGGTCGGCTTTCTTGATACCACTGTGGAAACCAACGCAGTAGCTGGAATCGAACCCGGCATTACGAAGCGTTCTCATCGACTTAGCCACAGAGCCGACTGGAAACAGCTACAATCATTTAATTCAGCTTCATCATAATAAAGAAGAACGCTGGACTTACTTATCAATGCAGATTTTTTCCACTTGTGGGACCAAGACCTGAAGCATTCTCATGATTGTTTGCAGTGGCAACTTCTGTTTCCATGATTGGACCTAATAAAAAAAAACAAATTACAAACACTCTTTGTTACTGTGGCTCTTGCTGTCTTCCAAACATTCAAATGCAACAAGCAATCAGAGATACAAGATTTAAAGCCTCACATATTTCCATGGGTAGACTGGATCCCGCTGTAGTATACCTACAAAAAAAAAACTTCAGAAAAAGATAAAGAAAGTGCTGGGACACAATCAAATAATCTAGTTACCTATAACCACACTTAAAAATCTAATAAAAATAAACACACAGAAAAGCCACCTGTTTAACAAGAGGATGGCTACTGTCTAGTTGACAGAAGTGAGCCAGCTGTTTTACTTAGAACAGGAGTTCACAGATTTGGCAAACAGATCTATACAAACAAAAATAATTTATTGAAAAAAAAAACAGTCATGTTTTATCTTGGTATCCTGAAGAAGATAGTTTGTCACTGCTTTCTTTCTTGGCAGTTAACATACAGGTAAGATGATACTGTCACTATAGTGTAACTTTCTGCCCACAGTTGAGGAACTTGAGACCATGAATGAGGCAGGACAAGAGCACTGACCTGATTCATGATTCTGATGATTGTGTTAGATTGTGAACCATGACTGCCTTTGCTTATTGCCAGGCCAATGATGATGATGAGACAGTAAACACAAAGCTGATGATAAGTTTTACAGCAAGTCTATGTATGGAAAAGCATATCAGTTTTATAGCAATGAACACGTATGGAAAAGCACATCAGTTTTATAGCGATGAACGCGTATGGAAAAGCACATCAGTTTTATAGCGATGAACATGTATGGAAAAAAACATCAGTGAAAAGGGATTGGTTTGAGTGTCTTCTTGTCGATATCGGAGATATCGACACTCAAACCAATCCCTCTTCATTTTAATAGCCCTGACCACAGCGGTAAAGATGACATATCTGTCACAGCATTAAAATCTTGCTCTGGCGATCATACTACCCGCCTCGCTTTGGAAAATCGCCTTATCCACAGCCTTAGGGTTCTTAGTCCAAGAGGTATCAATATCCAACATACCTTTATCTAAATAGTTCTAATCTTATCACATTTTAAATGTTAATTATTTTATTTTATTTCATATTATTACTTTATTCTATTTCTTATCAGTATCATTTATGTATCATTAACACTTGTTTTTCTTTTATTCCCAGTATTGTGACAATATTTTTTTTAGCCATCGTTTATTTTATTATATTTCATTTATTCTGCATCACATTTTTTTAAACGTCGCTCACGTCACCCCTTAGAGATCTACATACTCTCCATTCCTCGTTTGTGTATTTCACTTGTGTTTGAAAAAGGCTGCCTGGCCGAAACGTTACGTTGTGTTGTTTTGTGCACGTTTTCCTCTTTGCCATTTTGTTGAGCTTTTTAGTCAAATTTCTCTGGAATTCCTTGTATTAGCTTGACTGCAGTCACCCCCATAGTTTCACCAGTTTTACAGAAATATGCTCATATGAAAAAGTACTTTATTTTACAGCATCTCAGTTTTACAGCAGTGTGTACATATGGAAAAGTACCTCAAACTAAAGAACATGTGCATGTATCAAGCGTAACTCAGAAGGTCATGGCTTGTCACTCTACCTGACAATTAATGGCATGGCATATAATGATCTTTAAACAAGGAATAAAAAGAAAAACTGAATAAAACACAAGGGTAGGTACTTAAAAATTGTTACACATACAAAGAATTGAAAATAATGCTGATAAGGGGGGAAGGGGAGGTGATATATTTACCATTTAAGGAATAGGAGATTACTGAAGCAATATTAATCAAAACGACCAGTCCTGCTTTGTGCAGCCAAAGAAAATTTGTGGTAAATTTAAATTTGGAGCTTCATCTTTAATATTCTCAAGGAGATCATAAAAACATTCTATAATATCATCTTCTTTATCTTCAGTGGGTGCATACAAATTAACCATCGTGGTATTTTTCCATTTTCCTTTTATTCGTAACTGACTGATCCTATCACTAACAGTTTCAAAATTTATAACGCTTTCCCAAAACTATTTCTTGATAACAAATCCTGTCCCTAGTTCATGTTTGTTTTAAGTGTTTCCTCTATACACTATGATCATTCCATTTTCCTCTATGGTACCCTGTCCTGGTCATCTTATTTCTTGAATTGCTGTTATATCCATTCTGTATTTTGATAACTCACAGGTCAGTACTTCAGCTGCTCCAGCTCTATAAAGGTTTCCTACATTCCATGTTCTAAATCTCAAAAGTTCTTTAACGTTGCAGGTTTATTGTCCGTTTAAATCCATCTAAAATTGAGGCTTGGATATCTGTTTCGTGACAAGATAAAATTTTACGAAGGTGGGGGTGTCGGCCCCACACTTCAACCCCCAATCTGGAGGAAATTTTTACATGCATTATTTTATAATTCAATAAGTCCATTGTGTGTTTCAATGGATGAAGGAAAATAGGAAAATCCCGTCTGTCTGTCTGGTGATCTTAACTAGGGCTTACAACTGGGATAGGGCTTTTAGACAAGCATCCTGAAAAATCATACTACAGCTCATGTTTGGGTTAGGTGTCATTTTCTTGGGGGTGGGTGGGTGGGGGGTAAAATGCCTTACGGAGGGTGTACTAAGCAACTTACCCATTCTGGAGTAGCCACCCACTGTACAACTGATGTTCTGGCAGCAGGTCGTGTGGACTCTGTGGGTGTTTTAGGTACAGGTTCAGGTGTTGTGGGTGACTGTGGTGGAAGTGGCTGGATCAACAACAACAAAACAACACACAAAAAACAGTGAAATCATCATAACCTTACTGATGCACATACTACCATGTTACGTGAGAGAGAGACGAAGAGAGAGACAGCGTACAAGAAACAGACAGACAAAGACAGAAACTGAAAGAAATTGAAGAAAACAAAATGACAGACAGAAAAAAAAGGATAGAAAAAAAAGACAAGACAGAAAGAAATAGTCCAATAATACATGAATACGTGCAAGTTAGTATGTGATCATGCACGTTTATGAGAGAAAATATAACGTGTGTGAGCATCTGGAAAGAGAAAAAAGTGTAAGTGAAAAGAAAACAGATACATGTGCAACATGCATATGAGAGAAAGTAGAGTTAGAGAGAGAAGGGGAGAGAAAGATGATAGAGAGAGAAACAGTGAAAGAGAGAGACATACAGACCGAGACAGAAAAGGAGAGAAAATGCAAAACAGAAAGACTGACAAAAAGAAGAACAGAGAGACAGAAAGAGACAGCAGTCCAATAAAACATGTATGTGTGCAAGAAAGCATGTGATCATGCATTGGTATGAGAGAACAGATCATGTGTCTTAGCATCTATCTGGAAAGAGAAGAAAGAAAAAAGAACAAAGAGTGCATGTGAGAAGAGAACAGATACATGTGCAATATTTACATGAGAAAAAGGAGACTGCAAAGGGGGAGGGGGGAGAGAGAGAGAGGGAGAGAGAGAGGGGGAGAGAGAGAGAGAGAGAGAGAGAGAGAGAGAGAGAAAGAGAGAGAGAGAAAAAGAGAGAGAGAGAGAGAGAAAGAGAGAGAAAAAGAGAGAGAGAGAAAGAGAGAGAGAGAGAGAGAGAGAAAGAGAGAGAGAGAGAAAAAGAGAGAGAGAGAGAAAAAGAGAGAGAGAGAGAGAGAGAGAGAGAGAGAGAGACTGTCCATAGTAAGTTTTCAACTTCACTGCAGACGATCACCCACCCCATAATTGTTCCATTCTTAGGCAAGTGAAAATAAAATAAAAATGCCCTTCACTCTCGCATTTGAGAAAACAATTAGTCCCAGCAAAATCTAGAAACATGCGCACACAGAAAATGCACAAGGTAGCAGCTAGAGTTGCTAACACCAACATTCGCCACCAGAATTGTTATTTATCACCAATGGAAGTAGTCAGTCAAAACAAGCTGGCAATACACATGCGATATTATTGCATAAAAAACTTCGCCATCCCAAATGCAAATACAGAAACTGCAGTGGGCACAGATGGAAGGCACCACATGAAAAGTATAGCTCACAGTGCTGCACCAAATACTCAATTTCAGTTGCTTAGGCAATCAACATTCTCAATGCATGGTGGTTTATGGGGGGGGGGGGGTCCCTTTTCCCCCTCACATGATGATGATTAATTGGCACCTTTCCATCTTTCCAGATGACAGTGTTATATTGCGCTATGAGGAGGCATGAGATTCACAGCCCATGGCAATGGTGAGTGTGACTAGCAAGAACCCGCCTGTGTCAAGAAAAGTCTTTCCACAATGATGGCATGGGATTTCAGGACCATTGTTGTCAACATTTGTGTTTAATCCGTTTCTTTTCAGACGCTCAGCTCTCATCCTTTCTGCAATAATTTCTTCCTTCACTCTTATTCCCTTCCTGATATGCCCTTTCCACACAACACGGTCCATGACATTTTGTTCCCATAAGTCCACCTCACTCAAATACCTGTAAATGTCAATTTTAATTCTACAATCAAATTTCATTTTCATACCTCGCTGTTCAATGTAGGTGGCTGAGGACTGGAAGTGGAAAGCCCAGAAATTCCATGTGAATTTTCCTTGTTAACAACTTGTGCAGTCTCCTCCATATCCCCAGCGGGCTGAGCATTATGAGAGCTCATATCTTCTGCCAGCTCTTTCAAAGTAGCCTGACAATGGCCATCGTCTGGAGCCGCCTTTTCTGTCATCTTATCAATTCCTGTGAAATATTAATATAAAAATTATTCATGCAACATAATTTTTTTTTAAATTAAATTAGAAGCTCATGTGGCTTAGCTCTTTCCAACATCTGACAAATTTCTGTGAAATAATAATATGAAATTATTAATGGAGTATAATTTAACTCCCAAGGAATGCATCGAGCACTAATTGGTTGCTACAAGTGGCACATGATGTGCACACGTATTTAATTTACCATTGGCCAGTATAAAAATGCAAACAGGCAGTTTTGAATGGTATTTCTTGTTCTATGTGTTCAATAACACTTGTGCTGATCATTAGGTTTATTCAGAAATCTGGTGAAAAGCATCAAATATAGCAGGTTTGTGGGTTTTACCGAGTTATAAAGTGTCTGTTTGAAAATAATATGACCTCCGAGCAGACTTCTTAATGAAGCCTAAACAAATAAATAAAACATGTGTTTATCAGATTTATCTGAAGCTAGACAAAGAAAGTTGTGAAGTTAACTTGTTTCAGTCACTGATCGAGTCACATTTTGATGAGGATGGCTCTAATTTGTGCCTAATGCAAAGTGTACAATAATAACAAAATCAGCTGGTATAAAAATATAAAAGTATTTGTGAAAATGTGATTTTCTTCAGTATCAGTTAGTTCTAGTGTGATTTCTTTATTATTTAGGAACATAGGCTATAAAATGATGAGCAAATTGAGTTTTTTTTTTTTAATTTTTTTTTTTTTGGGGGGGGGGGGGGGGGGGGGGGGGGGAAATGCCGTTTTCGGAAGTCATTTTTTCTTTATAAAAAAAATGGTGCTGTTTTGGTGTTCCAAAAGTTTCTCTGCAACAAGATCTAATGTACAAATTGTGTTTATATTTAATCTATACATGACTAAACAGTTCCATATTCATTTGTGATTTATTTGGATACATTTTATCGAGTTTTCTTTAAGCGCAATGACAGTAAGTGGACAAATTATTATTTTGTTTCCCTAATCTATCTAAACATGTCGTTTGCTTACTTACTAATTTTTAACTACTAACAAAATTATTTGTTGTAGCAGCATTCTAATATTATTCCTCCACAAACCCTGGTCATTTTGATTGTATAATCTGAATTAGTATGGTCTGTTTTAATTTGTTACACTTGTGACATTTTAAAACTGCATTATCACCCCTTAGTCCTCTGATGCCAAACCCCCTGAGACTCAAAGAGTTTAGTTAAAAAAAATGAAATCAGAACCTCATTTAGCTTGATTCTTTCCGTCATCTTATTAATTCCTATGACATATTTTTTTTTTAAATTACTTGCATTTCTAATCTTCCTGATCATGGATTAAATATTTCAGAACCAAAGATGGTTAATTAGTTATAAATTTATGATGCATTCCTTGGTACTCAAAGAGTTAACTTATGCAATATTATTTCAGTAAAAATTAAAAGGTAATGTGGTTATGAGAAGTGCACTTGCCTACTGTGACTGATTATGGATTAGGACTTCTCACTGTCGCAAAGAGTTAACTGGTTAAATTAGAGCGCATACAGAACACCGCTATGCAAGTCATTTGGGGATGTACAAGAGACATTCCAGTAGTGCGCATGTGATGCATCCTTGGTTTGCCGACTGTTGCAGGTAGACTCAAGGTGCTGCAGGGAAGTCATACCTCATCGTAGTTGAAGACACAGATCACACTCTGCATGAAGTGCTGGATGCAGTTAAGGGTCTGCACGCAGCTGATAAGAGGGAAGTCATGGATGGCTCAGGCAGAGTACAAGATCAGACAGGTTTCCTTCCTGGAGAACATTAAGCGAGGAGAAGAGTGGGTCAGAGTGCCAGTGGAATAGTCAAACTTGTGCAGAGTCATGATCACATTCAGCTGGGAGTGCAGGGAGTGGCCCCCATGTGCCATGGAGGTGGAAATTATGTCTTCTGGCTCAATAGTCGGTTTAAATTCCTTGTAGACAACTTTATGATGTTGCTACTCAGTTTTCTTTCAAGACATCATCACTATGCTTTTTTTTTATATGCCAAGAGTAGGACAAATAAATTAAAATGCACTTTTTGGTGCTGCTGACGTAAATGCCTCTGGTACATCAGGGATACAATGCCAGATACACATTTTTATAAACCATTGCTAGATCTATATTTTTTTAAAGACTAATCCACACTATGTGGGTGCTGAGGTCAACATCCTGCAGTCGCCTTTATTTCCCCGGACATTGTCTGGTACCCATTTTAGCTGAGGCCGACCTGGGAGCCAAAGTGAGTTTGGAAAAAAGTGCGTCTCAAAGTTAATTTGAACTCCTGACATTAAAGCCAACAGGTGAGCTTAACTACCACGCCTCCTAAAGAAAGAAGTAGAGACAGAAAGAAAAAGGTATCATCGCTGTCAAGGTCACCTTATTTTAGGGGTGTCTGGTTAGTCATTTGTCGAAGTCCACTTATTTCAGCAGTGAAACACCATCAATGTCTGGAGGTAAGAGATTTGATTCCTAAAGCAGCAATGATACCTTTCGATCTCAATGTTACCTATTGTATCTTTTTTTGTTTCTATTCTCTGGTGCATTTATGAGTAGCCAATAAATACATTACAATGTGAACAAAAAAGACATTAACAATGGATTGCACAATTTATTTCCGGTTCAATTCCAATATCTTTCCCCAAACAGACAGCTGAATATTTTTGGGGATGGTAGGCTGCATGCGGTCGTGGGATCTAAGCTGCATGCAGTCGTGGGACCATAGGCTGCACTCTCCCGTGGGATGTAGGTGGGTTGGGGTTAGGCCCAGTTCAAGATGTTACAAGCATCAGAAAGCCGGTAAACCCGCTCTTACTACCTTCAAAAATATTGTCCTGTGACGTCATCCTGGGGGGAGATATTGGAAAAGCACCTTATTTCCTTGTACATTTTATTGTATCTCATGAGGGGCATACCACAGTAACAATTAAATAAAATAAGATATATAAATGAATGAACCCTAGAAAAACAAAATACAAAAATCAATCACATTTATGAGTAACAGCCTGTCAGACAATAATGTGCAGTTTATTGTGTCTTCTTTGTTAAAATATACAATGGGGAACACTGCTTTTCTGAAACACTATAATTTGTACATCATAATGTATTTTTGGCCTCATGGGTTCACAGTGAATTTGTTTTTTGTCTGTCCATTGTGTTCTCACAATTCTTCTATAAAACCACAGCTTCCATATAATTGTGCATTAATCAACTAATTCAAACAACAAAAGAAACATAACAATACATACTAGGTGTCGCAGCCAGTGAGACTTTGAGTGTGCCAGGTTCTGCTTCTAAAGCTGGTTGTGCCCCTTCCATCGTCTGAGGGTCTCGTGTGTCCTGTGGAGGCGCTGCAAACTTCTTCCCACGCTTGGTCATGGCCTTGGCTATGGCAGAGTGGTCGACGGGAAGATTTGCCAGCTGGTGGAAAACATTCCTCTTGCGGATGATGGTGTAGACAAGGTTAGAATTACCTGCAAAAAGTATCAGAACCGTCAGCTTAATGTATAAGAATTTCATACCAAACAAATCATAATTTTTTACTAACAACATCTATATCTCTATATCCTCTTCATGTTGCAGTTGACACATCACATAAGGCATTCACAATTGATCTCCACTGCAGCTGGTCTGCTGTTTTTCAGCCCATGGTATCCCATGTCAGTTTACATCCATTATTCCCGTTCTATTGTTCTTCTCCAGGTTTCTTTAGGTCGTCCACGTTTTCTTTTCCCATCTGCTGTCCACCGGAGAGCTGTTTTTGCCAGTGTCACAAGACATTCCGCAAACATGTCCAAGCCATCTACATCGTCCTACTTTGATAATATTTGCCAGTGATGTACATTCTGTTTTCCTTCTCAGTTCTTCATTTGTGATCTTGTTTGACCAAAATATTCGTAGAATTCTCCTTAAACATTTATTTTGAAGAGTCTCAAGTTTATGTGTAATCCCCGCTGTGATTTTCCAACATTCACTGTTGTATGATTCCTAAAATGTTGCTCTTGTATATTCTGCGTTTTGTCTTCAAACTAAATTCCTTTGACATCCATATATTGTTAAGCATGGCAAATGCTTGATTTCCTTTGTTTATTCTTGATGCTACATCCTTTTCAGAATCTCCATCTGGAGTAACTCCACTTCCGAGGTCTATAAATTTTTTAACATCCCCATGACGGCTTGATATAAGATTGATGTCATCTGCATAGACCATATCCTCTAAAACAGAGGTGAGTGACCACCTGGTGCCTCTTTTTCTATCTCGTGTAACTTCCTTCATCAGCCAGTCAATGGCCAAATTGAACACAAAAGGAGATAGTATGCATCCCTGTCTGACTCCTGTGTTAACAAACATTAGTCTTTTCTAAAATCAACAATAGATATTTTAAAAATTATTGTGTGGGTTCTAGGGCCCCACAAAAACAAAAACAGACCCACTGCCTACTCAAAAGCATGTTGTAAGAGTCAACTAAATAGGACCTTCTTCGAATGTGGAGTGCATCTGCCTGAGAGGCAAGTAACCAACAGTCTGCATTACAAATAATTCAGATCTGTAAAGCGGATGTGCAGGCAACACCACTGTTCTCAAACAGGTCTACAGTCCAGAAGTGGATGAACAACCAGAGCTTTCGCTGCACTGGCTGCTGAAGATGGGGATGGAGCACATATGGGAATGCCCCGAGCACTTTTAAGTTGGTTTTTGAATCAAGTGCATCTGTGGAGTGCATCTGCCTGAGAGGCAAGTAACCAACAGTCTGCATTACAAATGAGTCAGATCTGTAAAGTGGATGTGCAGGCAACACCCCTGTTGTCAAACAGGTCTAGAGTCCAGAAGTGGATGAACAACCAGAGCTTTGGCTGCACTGACTGCTGAAGATGGGGATGGAGCACTTATGGGAATGCCTAGAGTGCTGTTATGTTAGTTCTTGAATTATCTCAACTCCAGAAAACTATGTACCAGTACTCTAAGTGTCTATTACAGCAGCAGTTTAAAAAAAATGTATAACTAAACAAAGGGTACCTTTACTGCATACTGTTGTGTGCCCCAGAAAAACTCTCTGGCTGTGACACCAAAACTTACCATCAAACTGGTACTGGATAATGTTATTGAACACCTCCAGCAAGAAGAAAACAAGATGGTGGTTTGTTGCACTGGCATACAGGAACCATGGTGTGCTGAACGCCTGCAACAACAAAATCTGGCAGTAACAAAAGTGCAGGAAAACAAACAGAATATGTCAAGCTGTTTTGAATTATCTTCTTTAGGTATCTGGCCTACATATAAAGACATGAAATTTTGAGTTCTTCAGGAGAGAAAGCTAACAGATACATCTGAAATAAAAAAAAAGGTGTGTGACAGAGATGTCTTTTTGTCACTTCTCCTATTTTTACTGGCTATAGACTGGATTATGAAGACAGTAACTGCTAACACCAAAAATGAAATTCAGTGGATCCCTACAAAACGGCTTGATGATCTGGACTTTGCTGACGATATTTCTCTTCTGTACCATTCAAGGAATCAGATGCAGACGTGGAGTCATTCACCTATTTGGGCAGTAATGTAGATAATAATGGGGGAACTGATAGAGATATTAAAATAAAAGTACAAAAGACAAGAGGAGCTTTCAT
Organism: Candidula unifasciata; assembly: GCA_905116865.2. Lineage (NCBI taxonomy): Eukaryota > Metazoa > Mollusca > Gastropoda > Stylommatophora > Geomitridae > Candidula > Candidula unifasciata. Next base: position 168,860 of record CAJHNH020008090.1, read on the forward strand.
AGCACTAGGGAATTTCTGGAGGTCAAAAGAAATTAAAAGAAATTCTAGACTTAAAATTTCTAATTCTAATGTCAAATAAGTACTTTTGTATGGGGCGGAAACATGGAGAACAACTAAGGCAATTACTAATAAACTACAGACATTCATCAACTGCTGCCTGTGCAGAATAGAGGAAATTAAATGGTATGATAGATTCACTTATGTAGAGCTTTAGGAGAGAACTAAGCAAGCTCTAGTGAACCAAGTGTTGAAGAAAAGATGCTGGCGTTGGATAGGAAACACATTGAGAGCACTGGAGAACAATATAACTAGAATGTCTTTGCATTGGAACTCACAGGGGCATAGGAATAAAGGAAGGCCAAAAAACACATGGAGAAGGGAGCTGGAGAATGAAGATAAAAAGATGGGGAGGACATGGGAGAGATGCATGCGATAGGAAAGGATAGGACGACCTGGCGTGAGTTGGATGACTGCCTATGCTTCATTGGGGGCTAGAAGGGCAGAAGAAGAAGGTATCTGGCCTGGAACAGACGCTGTTGACCATGTCTCTTTCAGGAATATTTTCACCTTTACAAACAAGGGACCCCTTTCTCCCTCCAGTGGTAGTCAACATCATCAGTGCCTTGCCCACTGGCTTGGGCGATCATGCCTCTCTACAATTTGGGATCTCTAACATGTGTCAGTTTGTGTACTGACACCACCCCATATCATGACAAAAGGCTGTCAACAATCGGCTCATGTTGTCTTCTGTTTTTCCCCACAGATCTTTCCAGTGGTCACAACATGTTAAAGGCTCCTCCTTCTCATGATATGACCAAATAAAGTAATTTTCTGATGTTTGTGATAGGTTGTCTTTGAGCCCTCAAATCTTTCAAAACATCTAGGTTGCTCTGTTTGGCTGTCCAAGGAATACTAAGGGTTTTTCTGAAAACAGCATCTGCTGAGTGCTCTAATGGCCTAGTGCTGGAGGTCCTGGGTTCAGGCCCCGGTGATGTCTGGGAATTTTTCACTTGAACTAGTAATTTCCCCCTGGTCTCTGGGTAGTAATATCGGGAGCACGTGTGTATTGTTGCACACATTAAAAAATCCCTTGTCAGTTGAAAATCTAAAAAAGTAGCCTAACGGCACTGCCCAGGGGAAATTTTGAGTTAAAAATCTACCCAAAAGTATTTGAGGATCCTCGCCGGTGCTACAGGCACTGCGCTGAGATTCTTCGGACTCAGACTTGATGGAGCACTTCTGGGTTACTACCCTTGTGTCATGATGTTGATCCATTGCATAAACCAAACCAAACATCTGCTAGCTTTCCAAAAGATTATTTAGCTTTTTTAAATAATTGTCTATGATTTTTAGCCATATGATAAAGCTGGCTTTATTTAGAATTTGAGAATTCTTTTCCTTACCTGGAATGACATGAATATTTTGCAAAAAATTGTTTTCCTTTTTATAAAATGCAGTTTTAGCCCATCGGATTACATTTTTTTTAAAATCTCTGTGACACATCTTCCCTCGTATGTCATCTACGTGCCTAGATACTTCAATGCTAGTGGTGCGTACGGCATATGATTTTAGAATCATATTTATATAGATGAATCGACACTTGATGAGTGATAAGATCAACATCATGCCGACTGCCTTTACTTCCCTAGTCATTACTTAGAACTACTTTTAGGCTGGGTCAAACTGGGAGCCAAGTTCAATTGTGAAAAAAACACCTACTCGAACCAAGGACCTTTAGGTTGGCCGATGAGCATCTAGCTACTGCTCTACTGCGGCGGCTTCCTTAACTATTCTTCTTCTTAGCATTCACCAGCTGTTAACTCTGGCAGAAAGTTCTGGTTGTTCATCCACTCCTGGACTTTAGTCTTGTTCCAGAATCATGAGCATGTTACGTCACAAAGTGAAATATATACAGCATGAGAATGACATGTATGAAAAGACCAGTTGATGTGTGAATATTTACCTCCAGCAAGTGAAGTAACTTTGTGCTAGCCACCATGGACAAGGTTTTCAAGTAGGGTGACACTGAAACAGAAATATAAAACTAAGTGATATCTGTTTCCAGGACATCAATAATTATATCTATTTCCAGGACATAAATAATTATATCTATTTCCAGGGCATCAATAATTATATCTATTTCCAGGGCATCAAATTTATTATATCTTATTTCCAGGGCATAAATATATATTACATCCACTTCCAGGACATCAATAATTATATCTATTTCCAGGGCATGAATACATATAATATCTTATTTCCAGGGCATAAATATTTATTACATCTATTTCCAGGATATAAATATTTATGATATCTATTTCCAGGACATCAATATTCGTATCTATTTCCAGGGCATAAATATATTTTACATCTATTTCCAGGACATCTATATTTATTATATCTATGTCCAGGACATCTATATTTATTATATCTATGTCCAGGATATCTATATTTATTATATCTATGTCCAGGCCATCTATATTTATTATATCTATGTCCAGGCCATCTATATTTATTATATCTATGTCCAGGACATCTATATTTATTATATCTATGTCCAGGACATCTATATTTATTATATCTATGTCCAGGCCATCTATATTTATTATATCTATGTCCAGGACATCTATATTTATTATATCTATGTCCAGGACATCTATATTTATTATATCTATGTCCAGGCCATCTATATTTATTATATCTATGTCCAGGCCATCAATACTTATTATACTTATTTCCAGAAGATCAATATTTACAATATCTATTTCCTTGACATTAATATTTATGATAAATATATCAAGGGCATCTATACATTATATATTTCCATGATATCTGTATTTATTTTAGATATTTCCAGGGTTATCTATAATAACTAAATCTGCTGCCAGTGTATATCTACTATACACAGGGTTGCTATTTCCAGTGTATAAACATCCACGATATCTATAAAAAGGCTATTTACAAAATATCATGAACCTAAACATATCAGGTTTCTAAAGCCAAAGCCATGTATCTATGTGGTAGGAAACAAGCAAATACATATTACCAAGAAAGAGCAGAATGCAACTAATTTGCACTCATGCACAACTATTCTTCCTTATGTTCACCGCCTATAAATTATGATGGAAATTTCTATTTGTTTATCCAGAACTTGAGTTTTGTGTGCACATCCATTTTACAAATGTGGCCTATTTGTATACAGACTGTTGGTTCCTCATTTATCTGAGAGATGCACAGGGACTTCAAAGGAAACCCCCCTAAGTAGTCACCTTCTACTAAGGCTAATCACAAAGATAAATAGAGATGGGTGATATTTGCAGCAAGGAGCCTCATGGGCTTAGAAATTCAAAGAAGAAGAATAAAAAAGACCATTATTTTAGACAATAAATCCTAAAGCCAGAAATAGATGAAGAAATGTCTGTAAGGTCCTGAAACAGTTAACATACTGCAAAGTACCTTTACAATAAATCACAGTGTAGGAAATTCAATAACTGAATAAATACTGCAATCTTTATCTACAAGGTTGTTACATATTTTTTTTTTTTGCAAACCCAAATAGTTGTATGCATAACACTTCAAAAACTGCACTCACCATTGACAATGATCGTCAATAAACAATCAAAGAGAGGCTGCAGACGCTGGTGTCCCGTGGTTATAATTTTGTGAAATACCTAGGGAAAAAACAGAATAGTTTCATCATCATCATCAATTTCCACTTCTGCTGTTAAGCGTTGTGGGGAGAAACAGTTTGCGATCCTTAGCTTGATGGGCAGTAATGGCTATTGTCATTCAGTTTCAATGTAAAAGCTCTTTAATGTCATCAATCCATATTCTCCTAGGGTGGCCTCTTGCTTTCAATTCAAATCTTTTCACGTGTAGCGCCTGCATTGGTAGTTGTTCTGGCTGTATTCTTACTAAATGACCAAACCATTTGATCTTCTGTTTCTCAATGTCCCATAACCTACCTATATCCAAACAGTATCGTTCATAACTAAAATATTTTTTAAACAATGTAACATGTGGGTATAGGTTAGTTGTGTATCCTTTACAGGACGTTGCAGAACCAACCCCAACAGCCCCTGGCTGTTGTGTGGTTTTACTAGGCAAATTTACATCCAGTAGTTTGCCATTGCTTTCTGGACGGTTGGCTTCTTTGATATCACTGTCGAAACCAACGCAAGGCGCATGGCCTGCAGCTGGGATCGAACCCGGCATTACGAAGCGTTCACATCGACTTAGCCATAGAGCCGACACATGTGGGTATAGAAAAATTAATTTCTTCTTCTGCAATCTCCTTTATAAGTTTGGTTAGCACATTGTGGGTTACCGATGACCCAACCATATGATCTCCTGTTTCGCAATGTCTCATAGCCTACCTATATCCAAACAGTAATCGTTCGTAGCTAAAATATTTTTTTTTTAAACAATTGTACAGGTAGGTATAGAGAAGTCAATTTCTTCTTCTAGGATCTCCTTTATAAGTGCAGTTAGCACATTGTTGGTTACAGCTAGGCTACAATATCTGCATCTTTTGGCTCAAGACATATGATTTGAACAAACTCCTTATTAATTGTCGGCTCTGTGGCTAAATCGATGCGAACGCTTCGTAATGCCGGGGTGCCGAGTTCGACCCCAGCTGCGGGCGATGCGCCTTGCGTTGGTTTCGACAGAGGTATTAGGGGGCCGACCGTCCAGAAAGCAATGGCAAACTACTGGACGTACATTTTGCCTAGAGAAACCAGACAACAGCCAGGGGCTGCTGGGGTTGGTTCTGCAATGTCCTGTAAAGGATGCGCAACTAACTAACCTTATTAGTCGCCTTTTACAGCATGCTTGCTAGGGGACAGTAGATCTTCCCCCCCCCCCCCCCTATAACTGGGTCCCGGAACCCACACGGGGAGACCATCAACTGATCGACTAGAAGTCCATATGAATACTTTCAATGTCCTTTTTCTCCTTCATCTGTGCTTTATCCCGCATAGAAGATTAGACCCTTAGCCTATTCATACCAATTTAGCCCCGCTGTGTGGGGAGAGGCGAGACTTTCTCTGAAAGTCTAATTTTTAAAAAGCCGGATCTGTAAAACGAATCTTCTTCTTCTTCACTTCCTCTTTTACCGCTGTGGGTGTCGAGGGAGATATTAGGTTCTGTTTCTAGCTCTTCTGGCTGCCTCGACCATAGGCACATTGTGCTGTTGTAGAGTTTCTCTGATGTTATCCTTCCATCTTGTTCTTGGTCTACCCCATGCTCTACGTCCTTCTTCTCTTTCCATGTATGCTTTGTATGGTGTGGTGTCACAAGGCATTCTCTCTAAGTGGGCAAACCATTTCACTTGCTGTCTTTGTATGTAATCCAGAATTGGTTCTGTGCCGACTTGTTCTCTTATGATCTCATTCCTGATCTTATCTCTTATGGTCACTCCTACAGCCCTTCTCAGACATCTCGTTTCCGTGGTTACTAATTTTCTTTTATGGTTTGTTGTGAGTGACCATGTCTGGCACTGGTAGCACAGAGTTGGAATAAATATGCTTTGAATAAGATGTCTCTTTGTGCTGATTGGGATTGTCTTATGCTGTAAGAGGGGGGCTAGCTGTCCCAATACTTGGTTTGCTTTACTGCATCTAATGTCAATTTCTTTATCCAATCTCCCATCTTCGGTAAATGTAGTTCCCAGATATTTAAACTCAGATGCCTGTTTAATGCCTTTGTATTCTATTGCTATGTTTAGATCTGTCTTCTTTTTTGCTATTGACATTACTTCTGTCTTTTCAGTGTTGATTCTCATATTATTTGTTTCACATTCTTCATTCATGGATGTTAGATGTTGTTGCAATTTCTCTTAACCCCCTGTAAAACGAATGACATGCAAAAATAAAATTCTGGAACAAGCTTAAAGTCCAGAAGCAGACAAACAACCAAAACTTTCTGTTGGAGTGCACAGTTGGTGAATGTTAAGAAGAAGATACCAAGTCAATGCATTCGTTCTGATCACATTCTCTTAACACTGTATTTTCAACTCATTCATCTCACTCTCTAATTCTCTTCTCCATTTGTTTTTGCTTTCTGGAATCCATTTATTTCTTTGGCTCTGTGGGTTCCTGTCCATGGACATTCCAGCTATTTATTATTAAAATGTTTGTAAGTCTTGAAAACCTCTCCTCAAAGGTTTTTAAATCTTCTTATTATTATTCTTAAAGTCCATGCCATGTGGCGTTGGTAGTCATGTCTATCCACAACCTTCTGTCTCATGAATTTTCAAACAACTCTTGACACAGATGATCTTCCATGCCATGAAATCAAACTGTCCGCATCTTTTCTCTCAGTCTCCCTCTGCCTCTACTCCCCTCCAACTTTTCTACCGTCACGGTGCAGTCCAGATTTCTTACATCACATGACCAACATTTTCTAATCAATGGGAGTTCAAACCCCTGACCACCATGCTGAGAGACAAGCTTGCTAGTCACTTCATTACTACAGCTCACAAGTGGAGCTGAGAAACATCTAATAGGAAAATAATTTTTTACCTTACAGCTTGTCTGCATTCTGTCCATGTTGTTTTATTTGGACACAGACAATTTTTCTGAGCTAATTAAAGTATAATGTTTTAGTGTATAAATCAAATGGTTTGGCCATGTAATAAGATTGGCATTAGACAGGGCACCATAAAAAGCTATTTTATACAGATACAGCGGTAACAGAGCCAAAGGTCGATCGCGCAAAACATGGACTGCAGAAAAATCAGAGACACTGAAAAGTACTTTATATGAAGTGAACAGAAGGGCCCGTTCCAGAGTTTCTGCTGCCTGGAGGTCACGAGTCATTCCATGAGAAGAGGAAACGTCTAGGCTTTCTTCTTGTAAATGCCGCTTACCCAGCATTTCTGCTATGGCCTGTCGTTGAGAAACTCAGTTAATGCTTTGGGTTCTGTCTACACCTGCGCAGTGTTTAAGAGGCCAAGATATTTATGTTTACTAAAAACAGTATTTAGGGGGAGTTCTCTTGTTATAAAAAGGTAATTAGGGACGTCTGCTTCTAAGTCGGAGTGCATGTACATGAGAGGCAAGGAAGCAAGTCTGCATACAAATAAGCCAGATCTGTAAAATGGTTGTGAACTCACAACTCAAGTTCTGGAACAAGACAACAAGCCCAGAAGTGGACAAACAGCCAGAACCTTTCACCGACATTTACAACAAGTGAAAGACCTCAAAAGAGTACTAGGCCGAAATAAATCCTGCAACTCCTGAGAATTAAACCTGGACCACTAACACAGCAGGCAAGTGACACAACTATTGCAACTCACTATAATCAAGAAGTCAGCGTGGGTGCCCGTGAACACGGGAATGTCCATTGGCACTCGAACTGAGTAAGGTTTGTTCAGACGGACTCCAAAATTTCTTTCTCCACTAAGAAGCAGCAGAATGAACACTCCAATGTGCATTAAACCAACACGAGCTGAAAAATTAGCAAATAAAATATCTTATATATATATATATATATAATCTTCACACACAAATCTTCAACATTAAATTCTTTTCCTTCTGCATTTCAAATCCCAGTGGCTGGCTGAGTGGCTAAGAATATTGAGCTCTTATTCAGGAGACCCAGGTTAGAATCCTCTATAAGCTGATGGATTTTTGTCAGGGGCCAAATATAAAATCCTAACCTGCAGTCAGTGGTGACTGCACTAGCCATGCAGCCCTAAATCCCTAAGCTTAAAGCCATTCCTCCCCTCCCCCACTCCCCACCTTTTTTTCCCAAGTCCTAGACCACCCTAAAAAGTAGTAAATCGAGACAGTAAGACAGTTTCTGGGGTTTTTTTTTCATATCCCAAAAGGGCATAGACCCTCGAACAACTCATGCCAAGCCCCTTGTAGTTATTTATGGTTGGCTACATTCTGCAAATAGTTTTCTATGGGATGAGTTATCCAGTGGGACAAATTAGCTGATGGGATGAGTTAGCCAATGGGATGAATCAGCCAGTGGGATGAGAGCCAGTCCATGGGATGAGTTGGCCAATGAGATGAGGTAGCCAAAGGGATGTCTTAGCCAATGGGATGAGTTAGCCAATCAATGGGATGAGTTGGTCAATAGGATGAGTTAGCTGATGGGATGAGTTAGCCAATTGAAGAGATGAGTTGGCCAATGGGATCAGTTAGCCAATCAATGGGATGAGTTAGCCAATGGTATGTGTTAATAAATGGGATAAGTTAGTCAGTCTCATGCCAGTCCATCTAAGTCTTTGCTTCACTAAACACACGTAGGAGTTGAACTTTATCCTCGTACAGTCCATGCTGTGTGGCCTTAGTAGTCATGTCCATCCACAACCTTCTGTCTCATGTACTTTAAAATCACTTCTGACAAAGATGATCTTCCATGCCATGATGACAAACTATCCAGCATGATCTCTCTCGGTCTCCATCTGACTCTTTTCTCCTCTAACTTTCCCCACCATTGTGATGTACTCCAGTTGTCTCCTTTTCATGATATGACCAAACAACTTAGTTTCTTTCTTATATGGGTAATAAGTTCTCCTCAAGGGTTAATTTCTTTCAAGAAATCTTCATTTATCTTTTTATCTGTCAATTATCTGTCTATTAAACTTTATAAAACATTATTTTTAGTAAACAGTGGAAGAGATTGGGATGTAATATTCACAAAGACAAGCAGTAGTGCACTTTATCCAATTTGCTTGTGCAGACCATATAGCATTTTAGAAATGAAAAAGACAATTGCAGATTCTTTTTATATTATATATCCGTATACCCATGTGGGTTCCATTGACCCGTTGTGGGGGAAACAGGAACAGACCCACTGCCTCCCCAAAAAGCATGTCATAAAAGTCAACTAACTGGGGGCTTCCTTCAAAGTTGGAGTGCATCTGCCTGAGAGGCAGGGAACCAACAATCTGCATATAGTTAAGTCAGATCTGTTAAATGGATGTCCACACAACACTCAGGTTCTTGAACAAGACTAAAGTCCAGATACCGACAAACAACCAGAACTTTCTGTCGGAGTTTACAGCAAGTGAAGGCAAAGAAGAAGAAGAAGATATATCACTGAGTCTAAAGCAATGCATGATGTGTCAATGCCTCTTTTCATTGAATCCAATCACATATTGTGTTCTCCCACTGTTAACATTTGGTCAGAGAACACTAGTGAAATCTTGAAATCTGGCTTCCTGTGTTGTTATTTCTAGTCATTGTACACATGTCTAATACAAGCTCTTGTGATTATTTACACTGGTTATTGCTCTCTTTGGAAATATATGCAAAAACTTCTGGGACTCAAAGAGTTGGGGGGGAAAATGTATTATATATAGCACATTAATGATAACTACAGCTACAGTTTCTAGTCTGTCAAAGAAAAACATGCTCTGAAATGTCAATATATTTCCACGGAGAGTGACAAACAAAGTAGGATTTTTTAGCTCTACCTATTAGCATTATTTAACCTTCAATACTAAAAAAACAGGTTTACTTACATTGATCTGCTCTTGCATCATTTAAATTGTACAGGATGGGCACAAGAATGTCTAACACATCACTGCTCTTGAGCACAAAGAACATGAATTTCTAGGGGGGGAAATCAAATAAAATAAACTATTATAAGTGTGTAAAACAACAAGATCCATAGCTGTAAGCTCTGGTTAAAAATTATGGGTTGTTCATGAACTTTTGGACTTACTTCAGAACTCAAGTTTGTATGCACATCTGTTTTAAATATTTGGCTTATTTGTAAGCAGACAGTTGGTTCCTGGCCTTTCAGGCAGATGCACTCCAAATGTGAAGGAAAGACCCCCTAAATAGTTGCCTTTTATAACATGCTTGTTAGGTGGGCAGTGGGTGGATTCTTGTTTTCCAAGGGAGATATTCTGAAGACCAAATATGAATTACTTTTGGCAGAAGACTCAAGATTAGATGAGATATCATGGGCAAGAATGTGTGAACGAGGAATTAACTGTGGATCCGGCAAGGAGGGACGGATGAGAGGAAGAGATCGGCGTGTGTATAATCAGTGTGCTAGGGGAACAGTTAACATCTCTTTTTACGTCATTTGCTGCGGGAGACGGAGCATCTATGGGTACGTCCGGTGTGCTATCATGTTGATTCTTAAATCAGTAATCAAACCACCAAAATGAGACCCTGGAACTCATAAGGGGAACACCATTAAGGTCAGATCAGTCTCCATCTGCTCAAAACAGTGTGGAGGGGAGGAGGGGGTTTAAAGGTTAAAGTCAAAAGGATCCACTTCACGCACTGGGTTTTATCCAATATGGCTCAGTCTCTCTCCACAGAAAATCTAGCAGCCTGGCAAAAACACAGCACAGAGCATGAACTCCGCAGCTCTATCAGTGATCCCCAGAGATCTCCGTAAAAACTGTTCACTCGTAAACTGAAGAGAGCAGCCCTGAAATGAACCACATCCTTCAGAGGGTGAGGCAAGTGGCTTGACCACTTTGCCATGGAGACCCCACCCCCCCCCCCCCCCCCCCCCCCCCCGTCTCTGCACATCAAAGGTAGGCCAGTATTTCCTGCCTCTTGTCATCCTGACAGTGTCTAGCTCTTGCCAGTCCAATTCTTCTTGATGCCTTTTTCCCATGGAGAATCAAGTGATGACTGTGAATCAAGAACCCTGAGCAGACTGCAAGAACAACAAATCAAAAGAGGTGAAGCCAGAGAGAGTACTATGCAGAAGGCAAAAGAACAATACCCAACCAGCAGAGAACTGCTGATGTCATGTGCTACAGGCTGAGTGATTTACCCACGAAGGGGATTCAAACACATATGGACTTAATGGTTTCAAGTGATTTGTTCCTGGTGCAATAAATCGAACTTCTGTCCATTAAAAGGTCAATTGTACAAATGTTTAGTTATCAGCAAATAATCAGAAAGCAGCCATCATATAAACTGCAGCTCGATTTCTGGAAAATACAAAAATGTTGATTGACTAAGTGTAAATTGTAAATCTTATATAATCCTTTAATTCTAACCCCCCTCCCCCCCACCCCCCCCCCCTCTTTATTTTATTAAACTTTTGTGGGGGGGGGGGTGCACAAATACTAAACATCAAGTTATTCAGGCAGACTTGGGCAGAAAGCACAGCAATGAACAAAGCAACAACAAGAATATCTGCATAACATTAGGGTTTTTTTTTTAAACAGCAACAAATAACCAAAAGGAAAAAAACTGGCAGAAATTAAAATACTGCAGACAAGGTGTTCCCATAAAAAGCCACAGCTCACAGATAGAAATTGCAAAACAAAATTACCTATAATAGCTTACTATGAATAATTAAGAAGGGACACATTGAAAGTAATTTTTTTGTTTTTTTTCATGGCAGAAACAAATGCTCTAAGCAAAGTAGGGTAATGGTGCCCCAGAAAGCTCAGAACATTTTTATAATTTAAAAAAAAAAAAAAACCTTAATACTCTACAATCAAGAATGAAGAAGTTAAGTATACAGAGCAACTGAAATCAACCCCCATCTGGATTTTTAAAAAAAAAAGCTAGCAGAAACAAATTCTTAAGAAGCAGAAAACAGAAAAAGATGTTCCAGAAACCATTGCACTTCCTTAGTTAGAATAAGGCTATACAAAATACCTACAATAACCCAGAAGTAACAAGTGGAAAAAAAAAGTAAAAATAATTTAAAGGTAAAAACCTGACAGAATTGTTATTAGTACAAGTGAAGCAAGCAACAGTGCTTTAAACACCTTCAAATCTGCAGCAGATGGAAGACATATTTGCAGCTATTTACCTTGTTAATGTCACACATCTTCCAAAAGAGAACGAGCAACTCCTGGTAGAACTGAATCCTTTTACATGAACCTGGCAAGTATGTCTGCTGGAGTGGGTTATTTAGCAGGCGAGTGATCCCTTTTAAGATAAAAGCAAAGTCCTGCAACAACAAACAAAAAAGTATGCTTGGATTCTCCTACACATACACAATACCATTGTCTCCACATGTGGGTTCCGAGGCCCCACTGAGGGAAAAAACAAGAATAGACACACTGCCTCCCCAACAAACATGCCGTAAGAGTCAACTAATTGTGGATTTCCTTCGAAGACGGAGTGAATCTGCCTGAGAGGCAAAGAACCAACAATCTGCATACAATTAAGTCAGATCTGTTTAACGGAGTTTACAGTCAGTGCATGTGAAGAAGAAGAAGACAATACCGGTATCCATTATACTTGAACTGTATAAGTTAGTAAACAACGGCCCTTTTTACCCCATCTCTGGAACATCAAGCATACAGTGCTAGACCCATATTTTTAAAATACAACACAGGTCAACTTTACTTCTCAGGATACTTTCTGGTTTCTTCTTCCTCCTCCTCCGACTTCAAAAGAAGCTCCCAATTAGTCCATTCTTACAACATGCTTTTGGGTAGGCAGTGGATCTATCTCCACCCCCCCCCCCCCCCCCCCCCCCCCCCCCCCCCCCCAATGGGACCCCGAAACCTACACGGGGATGGCTTATTTGCATGCAGACTGTTGGTTCGTTGCATCTCAGGTAGATAAACTCTAATTTTGAAGAAAACAACTCTAATTAGTCAACTCAAACAACATGCTTGTTAGAGAGGGGCAGTGGGTCTATTTCCCCCCCCCCCCCTCTCCACAATGGGGCCCAGGAACCCAAAGAGGAAATTTCCTGGTATCATGTGTCCCATACTTTTCATGAAATTTCTTGGTAGCATTTCAGAGTTTTTTTTTAAACCTTTTTGATTATTGTTATTTATACAGTTGTAAGCAATCAGCAAAAACTTAATGGAACCTCTCCTTGTTATATAGTTAATGCCGGTGGCGATGGTAGTCATGTCTATCCAAAACCATCTGTCTTGTGTACTTCCAATGAATTTTGACATTGATGATCTTCCATGCCACGTGGTTAAACTGTCCAGCATCTTCTCTCTTAGTCTGCCTTTTTTCCCTTCCAGCTTTCCCACTGTCACAGTGTACTCCAGTTTTATTCCTTCTCATGATATGACTAAAGAATGTAAACTGTCTCCTTCTGATGTGGCCAAACAGTTCTCTTTGCGAGTCAATTTCTTTCAAGACATCTTATTTACTTTTTCAATCCATCCAAGGCGTTCTCATCATTCGTCTATAAAATATATATCACTCATTATTATCCTGAGGTAGGGATGAGATACCTAGTCTTATCAATGAATTCAAAATAATGGTTCTCCTACAATGGGGAGACCAAAACGGCTATGCACCGCATACATCAAATTTAACGTCATCAACAACAAAAACTCTTATTAAATTGATAAAATGGCCTAGGGAAGACACCTAGGCTCTATTCCAGTGGATAACTTTATAATAAATCTGGGAATAAACATTTTGCCACTTCTAAAACTAAGGTTAGCTCTAGTGGATAAAGTGCATCCACCACTTTCTTGGGGAAACAGTACGTCAAGTGGCCCGAATCTCTTTCACAGTCCAACACTTTTACCTTTCCAAAAGCCAAAGGAATTATCTTTTTCTAAGCCGCCTGCCAGGAAAATCAAATCCTAGTTAGTACAGGGTTTGTAAAACTATATAGATTAATTTATTAGTCATGGAACTAGAAGAAAACAGACAAGCAAATGTCGTGGTTTTAGAAGAGATCGTGGAACTGTTGATATGATTTTCGCTGCTAGACAGCTGCAAGAGAAATGTCAAGAACAGAATTCTAACATGTTTTCCACCTTTATTGATCTTACGAAAGTGTTTGACACAGTAAATCGAGATGTACTGTGGAGGATTATGGAGAAATTTGGTTGCCCACACAAGTTCATTCAGATAGTGCATCAGTTTCATGATGGCATGCAAGCAAGAGTGCAGGATAACGGTGAACTGGCAGAGTTGGTTCTCAACCACCCACATGTTATTGCTTGTATAATCATTATTGACAATCGAGAAGAACATCATTTCATGCCAACATGAACCAAGCAAATAAGATCATCTACTTGTCCTTACAATATTAAAAGACAAGACATCTTAATGTTTCTAGACTTAATAATCAGATATAGAGAGCATGGCACAATCAGGGTACTGAACAGAAACATGGTGAGGGGACAGTATAAAATATTTCACCTGTCTTTTTTCAATTTCTTTCATCAAAGCTCTCTTCAAATTCCTTGTCTCTCTTGAACCTGCTTATTTAATCACATAAAAATGTACTAAAACTTCCTTAAGACTTAAAGAAATGGCATACATTTTGTGACGGAAACTACAATGATGATTTGTAGAATAATATGGACTGTGAGAAAGTCAAAACACTACAGAATAAACACTGCAGAAATAAATTATTGGTACCCACCTCTTCTCTGTGGATTCTTGACAAATAGTTCAAGAACAGATTGTCCGAGCCTCTGCCCTGTAAAAGACGAAAAGATTATGGAGAATCCATGCAAGTTTTACAGCATATCATTATCAACTTTTAGAAAATATTCCTCTATGGTATTAAATAATTCAAGTTAGTTGCACACTATTTATCAGGATGTGGCAGGCCAACTTCAGCTTGCATTGACTGCTGTGTGGATTTACATGACAATTTTACATTATGCAGTTTGCTATTGCTTTTCTTACCCTGAGACACTCAGGCTGTCAAATTTTCAGGTGGCAGCCAGAGGGGATAAACAACAGATACTTACAAAGTGAGCTGCAGCCCATTGTGGGGGTATAATTAATTGTAAATTTGTAAAAGTTGGAACTGGTAGGCTTGGTTAACTGTACAGTGGTAATATAAGTGGTGTTTAAAATATTTCAACTGATATTTGTTATCAATTCATTAAAAAGAACTGTGCTACGAGAAAATTCTTTGAAAAAAATTTTCATAAATAGACTTTCTGTATTACTTTCAAAACATTCCTTAGCAACTTACAATTTATCAATTCTTCACAGGTTCTTACCTAGAAGCCCAGTGAATGCAAGATATGCTGATTTTATGTCTCACTTTACTACCCCATGGTCTCTAGTGTTGAAACCCCTGGGACTGAAAGAGTTAATTAAATCTGCCTCAATAGGGATTCAAACCCGAGCCACCAGGCAAGCTTGCTAGCCATTATATGACTTGACTCCCTAGTTACAGGCACAAAATTTAAAAAATTCTGACACACATTCTGTCTCACCTCTGCAGTCTGATCCATTGCTGTCCCACCGCTTGTACCATCCACGGACACAGCCTGGGTGTTAGCTTCATTCTCCATGGTCACACAAAGCACCTGCAATGCGACTTCCACAAGTGGCTCCCGGGAATCGGTGAACATCAGATGGTTGTAGGGTACACCATATCCAACAGGGTCATATGAACATAAGCAGTTCAGAAGTGATGTGAACAGTGGAAGAGCGTGCCTGGTACAAAAACAAGAAATAATAACACATTTATAGGTGAAGATATTTGTAACAAAAGCATACAATCAAGAACATGAAAACGGCTTTGCTTAATTTGTAAAATGTGTCACTTTTTTTTTTAAATTTTACACATGGTTTAACATGTTTTCAATACCTAACCCATGTTTAACCTTATAATTGCTTTTATGTATTATATGTGTATTGAGCCAATTGCCATCATACAGGTAAATTCACCTTGAATCTTTACCTGTTTCTGTGACAACAATACAATGGCACTGCGAGGAATTACCAGGGGATCTGAGCGATGCTCAACACTCAAGGGAAGGGGGAGGCGGATATACAATCAGACAGTTTTTGGTGCCATCGGAATTGAAACTCTTCATTTGTTGTTGAAGATGGGGACAGAGCGCTTATGAGGGTGTCCAGATTGCTATGATGTTGATTCTTAATTCAACATTTAACATATTTGTAACAACAACACATAATTAAGGACTTAAAAACAGCTTTGATATAATTTGAATCATGTCTGGGTTATTCAGTGTTAAATGAAGATTTTAGCGCTGTTTAGGTTTCCAGGCTCAGGATCAGAGTAACTTCCCTTGCCATTCATGCCTTCTTAGGTCGCTGGATCTCTCCTATGTTGCGGGGGAGTAATGTTTCCTAACTGTGAACTGTTTAACCGTTGCCGCTTTTCTCATCTTCTCACTGCTTGCTTGCGTGCTTATTTTCACGTTCTACTACCTGCACAACAATTCAGGAGTATGGAAACAGTGATATATAAAAACACCCAAGTTTCGATAGACAAGAATCATCACACCTGCGGCGCTTCCCCCTGCAGTACTTCTTACTTGTACACAGGCGCCTGAGGCACCTGAAATAGATTTACAACAACACAACCTTCCCCAAACCGACGAACGCCAAACCAGACCATATCATAACAGCCCCACAACATAGGATAGGTCCAGCGACCTATGGGAGAATGAATAGCAAGGGAAGTTACTCTAATCCTGGGTCTGGAAACGTGAATAGGACCAAGTTTTTTAAACATTATTATGTTATACAATAACATGATATATATTTTAGCAGTTTTACTTTACTAACATGAAATTTGAATATAGTTTTACATGTTTTAAACATGTCACATGTGTTTTTAACATTAAGCTATTAAAGTTTCATGTGTATTCAATACATTATACATTTTTTACATGATACCTTTGTTTTTACTTTACTTATATGTGTATTTATTATTATATTGTTAACATGTTATCCACTTATATTTTTTAATTGTTATATGTGTATTCAACATGTCATATATTTTTTTAACGTTAACAGTTTTGAATTTACTTACATGTGTTTTCAACATTTTCCACATGCTTTCAACATGATACACAGGTTGTTAACATGTTGTATGTGGTTTTTAATATGCTCAACATATAACCTTCTCCTCATTGCATAAAGCCTGGGCAGTACTGAAGACACTACCTGTTGCCCATGCATCATGACCCTATGCTTGGCCTGCCTTGTTACTTCCAATGGAAAAGTAGCACCAATAAGTTTGCAACAAAGCATGCTGCAGAAGCTGCTGGATCAGAACAGCAGTGCCCTGTCTGTCCACCTATTGAGGTCTACCTTCTTGATCAGCTAACAACTGTAGGCTAAAGGCATGGTCTGCCTAGCCACAACACCTAAGTTTTTAGGTTGAATTTAATCTACCCAGGAGAAGGCGATAACTGGAATCATGAGAACTAATAGACTGAAATGGTTGGGTCATACTGAAAGAATGTCAGATGACAGAGAAGTAAAAACTTTATGCAGGAGATAGATGAATGGTCGTAGACCACGAGGCAGTTCAAGAAGACGATGGAGAGATAATATCCAGACAGACCTGCAAACACTTGGTATCACCAATTGGAAAGAGAAGACCAACCAGAGAGATAAATGGAGCCAGGTGATATCTGCAGCAATGAACCTCAAGGCTTGGAATGCTGAGGAAGAAGAAGAGGAGGAAGAAGAAGAAGAAGAAGAAGGAGAAGGTGATAAGGCTGATACAAGTTTCTCCACCCAAAGCCATTGGCACAAGGTAAAATATCAGTTTTGGTACATACCACCAAATATTTAGCATTACCAGAGAACAGGCAGTAATGGCTATTGTTATACAGAACATGTTAGCATCATACAGGTCTGTTCATCCTGTAGACCTGAAATATCCTACCTGTTTTCTGTAGATGTAAAGAACTGAATCCACTGATTGGGTAACACATGAGCATCAGCTGTAGATAATTCAGAAAAATAATACACATGTAAAGTTGTATTAAGTTAAAACAACAGCCAATCTTTTTATTTAAATGCCCTAAGTCATCATCATCAGCAATATCATCCTTTTCATAATAGTTGGGTTGTCAGTGTCCTTTGGATATTCTCTCCAGGTCAAGCTGGTGTGTTGGGGAATGAGCAGGCAGATAGGCAGGCCGGTTCTTCATCACTTGGTGGTGAACTGATGTATGACAAGCTCGATGTTGGTGAGGGCCCTTTGGGAGCAAGTGAACAGTGCGGAATCAAAAACAGATTCTTAGGAGAATGGTACTGCGGGTTGTTACCAGGGATCTGGCCAAAGCTCAACACTCAAAGGGAAGGCGAGACAATCGGAATTTGAACATTTCACTTGCTGCTGAAGATGGGGGACCGAGCGCTATGATGTAAATTCTTACCTTCTACTTTTCCTACTAACCCTTTCACACTGGGAAGCCGCAAATCCAACACTCCGAGTAGGTTCCAATTGCCCCAGAATGCCGCTCAAGTGTCATTTCCACAGTGATGTTTTCACAAGACACCTAGTTAATGCCATCAGTTGTGTTTGTGCCTGTGCAGTGAATCCTTTTTTGGAGCCAGTTTGATGTATACATTTTCCCATAAACCTCAATGACAAAAGTCATGGGAGTCACTGCATGAGGCACCTGATTCATATGTTTTTTTAGTCCGTGGAGAATACATTTGATATTTCACTCAGTTTATGTTTACTGACTACTGACTACTCCCTTCATATAAACTTATTTTAAGGGGGTATGAGAAGGAATATGTAGATAAATTAATTTTAAACAAATTTATTAGTGACCTCTTTAATATTTTTTAAGCATCAGCAGCAGCCGGCATAAACAGAAGAAGAAGAGTAGGAGGAGGAAGAAGAAGAAGAAGAAGAAGAAGAAGAAAGAAGGAAGGAGGAGGAGGAGAAGAAGAAGTCTATCCTTTGCATCTAGTTTTACAGATTACTTGACTATAAACTCACCTACAGGTGGAAGATACATGGTCTCTGAGAAGCAGGTCAGAAGCAGCTTCAGAAGCTCTGTCCTATTCTGATCATGAAACGTGCTGTGTGGAGGAGAGTGGGCAAACCCCACACCTGCCTCCCAGATGTACTCACAGCTGTCAATGGTACCCATATCCTCAGGATTGTCCTGAAGCAAAATAAATTATGGGTATTATTGTGTGCTCAGTGTTGCCAAAAAAGGACCATATCAATACCTGAAAGTCTGAATGAGTTTTGAGGTAGCTGATCGTCATCTTTGAGCATGATAGATTTCATAACAGTTGCCGCCCTCCTGACAAAAGTTTTCTGAAAGAAGCAGGGAAGAAGAAGAAGAAGACAGATGTAATTTGACCTACTAAATACGATTGGCATGCTTGATGATCTGGACCCACAGATCACTTTGCCCACTCACAAAATAATTAAATACACTTGATGAGAGGTCAACTGGATTTCTGGAAATTCTTAAGGGAATCACAAAAATAATATGAATAAATCAAGCAGCCAATTACCCCACCTCCTTTGGTGAACCCCACTTCAAGATGGAGAAGCACACATCTATTTCGACAGCAATGTAAAAGTAATGTAAATATAAGTGAGAAGAGAAAGAAACATATCCTTAATGCAAAGGCAGGGGCTTTTAAAGCAGTATCAAATCTGTGGAAGTCAAAACAAAGTGGACAAAGTGGCTAGTACCAAACTTAATTATATAAAAGAAGACAAAGGTAACACAAAAATTATATGCACAGTTTAAATAATAGCTATGCCTAACACAAATGTTATAGTAAGTAAAACAAATTAACCCATTTACATGCTATTCAAACATGGCATTAAAATGTATAGAAGGATAACATCCAGAGATGGGTGGACAGTAATCAAAGGGACAGATATAAAGGTTCCAAATTTCTGGCCAAGAGAAATATTGGTGGAAGCCAAACTTTACGGGCCGCTGAGTGAATCAAAAAAGTTCAACAGCTCCGTTTTCTTCAAAGACAGGGTAAGAGATATTTATATATACTTATTATACTTATTAAAATTATTATTATTATTTTCTTATCCTGTTTGCCTTTCGGTATTAGAATATTAAAAGAATTCTGGACCAGGGTCTGTTATATTCAATCAATCAATCAATTAGGTGCCATCTCCACAATTAAGGTTGGCTCCAATGGATCTCCAACATACTACGTCTCTCGCCTCTTATAAATGAGCTATATTGTTTTATATCGGACACACATCCAGTAGTGCTGCAATCTGACTTAAGCATTCATTACTTTCCCAGAAAAATTCCAGATTCCAATTTTATCAAACTGCATTAGCCCAGCAGCCTTACAGGCCAGGAAAATATATCACACCAAGCAAGGGTATAAGCCTCACCAATGTGCTGGCAAGGAACTGTGGTAGTTAAGTGGCTAGAACAGAGGTTCTCAACCTGCTGGTCGCAACGCTTTTTTGGGTTGAACGACCCTTTCATAGGGGTCGCCTAAGACCATCTGAAAACACATATTCATTGAAGTTATCAAGGAAAATAATTGTCTGGGGGTCGCCACAACATGAGGAACTGTATTAAAGGGTCACGGCATTAGGAAGGAAGCTTGCATACAAGCCTGAAGACCAGAGGTCTTAAATACTCTTCAATGTAGACTTTTTCAAACTGGACTTTAGCTTCCAGGTTAACCCAGCCCAAAATGAGGACCAGGTAATGTCCTGAGAAGTAAAGGCAGTCAGCATAATACTGACCACATCACCCATCAAGCGCTGAATGGTCTTTAAAAATACAGGTCTAGCACTGTATGCCCATGATGGTTTAGCAAAGGTCTTAGTTTCAAATCCGCATCAGGACATATTTTTTTTTTTATTAGCTCAGCTCCCAGGCTGACCCAGCCCAAAGTGGTTACCAGGTGAAATCCTGGGATGTAAAGGCAGCCAGCGATGATGTTGACCACATCCCCTTTTGAGTGCCGATTGATCAATGAAAATATGAGTCTAGTCTCACACGCCCGACACTAAATGCTGATGCCCCAAATGTGTGAAAAGGGTGCTTTACTTTACTAATGTGCTAAGCACATCATCATGTAGCAAGCCCTTTGCAGAACCCCGCTCTCATCACATTCTGCCTGAAAGAAACTCAGTCTCTCGCCAGCTCTCCCGCCTCATGCACTTTCATACTCCAGGAGTCACTTATATCCTGTGCACATCTTCGTGTCGGTCGGCCCCTGCCCCTCCTTCCTGGTACCATGCCTTCTGCTATTATTTTTTCCAATCCGTCGTGGCGCTTGATATCACCAAAATATTTCAGGTTCCGCGACAGGATGCTGTTTATAGCCAATCCTTCTTGGTGTTCAGATATTTCAAGACATCAGTTTTTCTCCTCTTATTTGTCCAAGATATTCTGAGAATCTTTCTATTGCATTTCAGCCCCAAAGACCCTATTCTCTTTCTTAAGGACTGGGAGACAGTCCACGACTCACATCCGTATGTTGCTGCAGGGAAGATGCATGCTCTCAAAATTCTAATTTTAAGCTCCTTGCTGGTGCTTAACCATAGACTTTTAATGCTGTGTAATTAATAATAAGCACAACACTACTTAAACAGAGAAATCCAGAAAATGAAAAACTCACAGGACCAGTTTTCCTTGATGATGCCACAGTAAATTCAGGACAGAACAGCAGATCCTGCATAAACAACAGATGGCAACCATTTTACAAACAACCATTTTATAAATAAACACTAAAATCAAAAACACAAATGTTAAACACTTTTTACAAGTATTTTTATTTATAAATTTTTTTTTTTAGTATCCAGAAGCCATGAGTTGTTAACCCTTAGGCTCGGTATTATGGATATCGCAACCTTTCGGCCTTGATTCCATTTTAAATACCGTAAATCTGGGAGAAATGTGGCTTTTCTGCCCACCCCTGGGAGTGAACTCGGACCACAAGGAGTTTGTCACCCGCTCACCGCGCAATCCGGTTAAGCCATCTACACTAGAGAGACGGGCAATTAACAACTGCTTCTTGAAACTTATTCAAAGCTTTACATAGGAACTGCCTATCAGGAGAAAAATAAACTAAGAAAAAATAAAAGTTGAAAGCTTTTTTCCCCAAAATGCTAAACACAATGTAAGCGATCAATGAAGAAACCAGACGCACTCTTGCACTAATTCACTTACACAGACACACATGTTTATATACACAGACTTTAGTAATAGTCTTCACATGTATTGACACTATAATATATACACACCTTTTTCTTGGAGTTAACCAATCTACTCCCATGGACCGCCAGATAATGCTACAACTAATTTTGGTAACCAGTGGATGTAATCTCTCATACAAAAATATCTGACATAGAGGCGCACTAAATTTGTAAATTCCCTGGTAGACATATCTAGGCAGATTTTCACACAATTTCTGGGGGATAATATAAAACAACTACAATAAATAGTGCAGTAAAAGAGCATGTTGAGAGTTACTTTCAGATAAAGAAAAATAGGATGCAGGACAGGGTAGAGGATGAAGATGAAGGTGAGGACAAGGACAATAAGGAAGATGATGACCAGAGGGAGAAGGGAAGAAGACGAGGAAGATCAAGGTAATTAGAAAGGCAATGAGGAAAAGAATGATGAGATGGAAAAGGGAAGAAGAAGAAGAGGAATATGAAGGTAAGAATAAATACAATGAGCAAAAATATGACCAAGAGGAAAAGGAAAGGAGAAGGAGAAGGGAAGAAGAAGGAGAAGGAGAAGGGAAGAAGAAGGAATAAAGAAGAAGAAAAAGCAGAAGAAGAAGAGGAGGAGGGAAAAAAAGAAAAAGGAGGAGAAGGAATAAGAAGGAAAAGAAGAAAGAAAAGGAAGAGGAGGAGGAGAAGAAGAAGAAGAAGAAGAAGAAGAAGAAGAAGAAGAAGAAGAAGAAGAAGAAGAAGAAGAAGAAGCAGAAACTCAAGAAGACTAACCTAGCAACACATGGCTGAAGTCTGAAGTGTCAGTCAAAAATTGCAATCAAACCAGTTATGCAAAAAAACTATGCAGAAAACAGGCACAATGCAACAGTCCTCTGATGAATTAAGAAGAAAAGCAGAAAATTGTGGAAAAGAATAACAGAAGGAGAAGTACTATAAAGGGAAGAGGAGGCGTGAGTAAAGGTGCAGTAGACTAAACATAATGTAAAACAAACTGATGCACATAAAGAAAACCTTTGAAACATCATAAGTTGTTTGGGACAGACAGAATTCTCTTATTTATCTGTTACATCAATCTGCATACTTACACAGACAGCTGTGATCAATGACTGTGCCAGAGGAGGTGTATCACCCTTTGAGATTAAAAGCAGAAGGAAAATGCAATGAGGAACAGATTTTCAATCTCAACAACAGTTTTTTTATTATCTCTTCATTTAGTGCATTAAAGAAAACATGCAACAAAATTTGCCTACAAATAAAATCTTCTTCTTTTGTTTGCTTAAAATAAATTATCTATACCTGCAATGATGTCTC
Source organism: Candidula unifasciata (assembly GCA_905116865.2). NCBI lineage: Eukaryota > Metazoa > Mollusca > Gastropoda > Stylommatophora > Geomitridae > Candidula > Candidula unifasciata. Next base: position 191,990 of record CAJHNH020008090.1, read on the forward strand.
TAGTATGAACTTCACTGTCTTTTGTAATTCACTTAGTGACCCGTAAAGTTTGGCTTCCACCAGTGTCTCTCCTGGCCAGAGGTTTTGCCTGTTGCGTTTGTGACACTCTTGGAGGTGATCTGTTGTCTCAGGTGCCAGTCCACATTTACACACGGCTGATTCACCAATCCTAAATTTTGTGTACAAGTGGCTGCAAAGTCCTGTTCTAAGGTGTAGAATAATTACTTGCTCTGGTCTGTCCATAATATGGTAATCATCTTGTGCGAGTTTTGGGGGCTTTCTGACTGATTTGATTATTCTCTTTTTCTGTTGATGAGAGATTGGTACTTCAGGTTGCTCTTCAGTTGCACTTCCTCAGCTTGTTTATCAGCTTTTTCATTTCAGGAAAAATAAAACATCAGTGACAAAATTGTAAAGATTTTTTTTTAAATTGGGCACTGGCTTTCGGAGTAGTCAGAATTTCGAGCTCTCATGCAAGATGGTGTTTAACATGATAATAAATTAAGACAGAGATGTGGAAAATAATACAAAATGGTCCTTATCACAATTACGGTCCCTGGTCCTGCCCATATACACACTTATGAATAAAGATGGCAAGATTGGACACTGTGATTGGACGGTGAGTCTCCACCTTAAGCTGTCAGTCAGTCACATCTAAGTGGGAGGGGTGCGAATTTTCTCTAGTGTGTATATGTTCGAATGCGGACAGCTACACAGCGGTTTTCTGAGCGACTCAACAACTAGGATATGAATCTGCTGGAGTTATCAGTGATGACAGCAATGAATTTATTGCAGAGGGTAGAATTCCCTGTCTGCAGCAATATGAAGAATGCACTGTCGTGTGGGACCTAGGGGTTTGGGTTAGGGCCAGCAGCAGATTTTATGTGTTCGTTAAAATCACTAAATTGCTGTAGTGTAGATAGGTACTTTAGTCAAATTTTCAAAATGCCCTCTACACCAATAAAACCAGCACAGTTAGATAGCTGTAAACAATCTCTTTCCAACGGTACCTCATTTAGGCTTGTATGTAATTTCTGAGCTGAGATATGTAGGTTTTTGTGGAGATTAGATGTAGAAAGCAGCTGCTAAAACTTGCGTCTTAGAAACAAGGTTTTCTCTGCGCAACCAAACTGCGCACTTATCGTTTTGGCTTTGTTTACATTGGACTGTCATTGGACAAGATGGCAGACAATGAGACACAGCCACTGGCTGAGCCAGCGATTGCCTGAAAAATGTCACTGTACATCTACCTAGCCACGGTTCAGAAAGAAATTTTATACACAAATGTAAAATTGGACGGAGAATTCAATTATAACTAGCATTACCAGGACCAGTAACAGTTAAAGCCTAAAGCCAACCCTGAAACTTATCGCTATTTTCAATCAAACTGATGTAACAGAAAAACAGAGGACGTCCGGCTGTCGTAGACATGCGCTGTTAATCGGGTTCCTTCCCGCCGTTTTCAGCTTTTTATAGTGGGTGAAAATCACACCAATCGCAAAATTTCATGAGAGATTAGGACCCATCCCAAAACCCCAGCCGACATTTGCGAAGTAAGTTTCGAACGGTTTCCATGGTAACGGAAATTGCCAAAAGACCGCCAATTGCCGAACACCGTAGTCGTTAGTGTAGAGGTCTCATCACAGGCGTTCTGGATGTCCTAAGGTCTAAAATGAGTATCATACAATGACGCCGATCGGACACAGCCACGGCAACACCCCTGTGAATTTTTAGAGAAATCGACTCGGCTGATTAAGTATGAACGAAAGGTTGCATAGTGTGAAAGTGAGAGGGGCAGGGCCCGTAACTGTGATAAGAACCTAAATAATTACTAATAAAGTACATTTATTCATTAACTGGTGTCTCAGCAGAATATAAGATATAATATGGCAGAACAGAATTACTTGTGTAGAGCTTAGGGTAAGAACTAAGCAAGACAATCTGACAAGATCAGCTGCCAACACCTACTAACATTGATTGCTAATTAGTGATTAGCGAGGATTATCATCAAAGAACTCTGGATAAATCTGCAGGTGCTCCGATCTTCTCATCAACAGCTCCACCAGCATTAAACAACTAACAACCCTGTTCTGTGTTTTTTTTAATCAAACCCCCCTGTGCCTCTGGTGAAATGTTCATTACTTGCAGCTGCAGGTTGCATCCCCATGTCCACCAGCCTGAATATGGATACAGAACTCACGACTGTTGCTATATTCGTCTTCGCGATAAGTGCTGCACATAATATTGATGACATCACTTCTGTCCCGTACAGAACCAGTCATTTAAGTTTAAAGGTTTTAGGTTTAAACAATGGATCAACATCATCGCACAAGGGTAGTTAACCCATAAGTGCTCCATTCAACTTCTAACTCAAGTCTGAGTCCGAAGAATCTCAGCACAGTCATAATAATCGCAGTGTCTGCCAGATAATCTGCAGACTCATTCCCTCAAACATCTGAATGCACTGGCACAAAGATGAAGATTATGCCAGTTATTTGTGATATTCTTGATGATACAACCATTCTTGTCTGATGAACTCAGCTTAGAAGCTTAGATTTTCTTTAGCATATTCCTCTAATCACTCAATATGCATGCATTTTTTATTTTTTAACTCAAGAGTAGACGACTTTGCCTCTGCACTGAACCCAACAAGTTAAAAAAAAAAACTGCGGAAAATGTAAAAGATAAGAACAAGAAAACTAAATCAGAGATGATCAATATGGGAAAGACATGGAATGAGCTGCAGGCGGTGGCAAATGATTGGACAGTCTGGTTTGATTTAGTTGATGGCCTATGCTCCCAAGAGGAATACAGAGAAAAAGAAAGTACAGAGTAGAAAATAAAGAAAGATAGGAGTGACACATTAATTTAAAAACTACCTCTTCTTCTTCATGTCCCGGGAGAGTTGACCAGAAAAAGCCCCTCCAGTCTGGATCCTCGAATATATATGGCAGTATGCGAGTTAACAAACGAACACAATTCAAAACTGAAATAAAAGAGCTATAGTAAGAACATGGAAAATATTATCACTTGATTTTTCTTCTTAATTTTTTTCTTTGTTCCAATTTGAAATGGTTTTTCAACATAATTAAGTATATCTCCAACTCCAACAGACAGCATTTAGTGCAAGAAAGCATAGCAAATTATCTTCTTTCTCTGTGCTCACCATTAAAAGGGCAGTCAGAATGTTGTGTTTATAGCTAAGCAGTGATATCTGCCCCTTTCAGCCTAACCCATCTGATTTCAGCAAATTTTGTATGTGTCGCCTATTCAATATGCTTAGTCTAAGTCGGGGTTTCAACTTCACTGCAAACAGGTTTCCCCATTCTTGCTCCAATCCTGTACCAGTGAAAATAAAATGAAATGTCCCTCACTGTCACATTTCAAAAACTGGTGAACAAATAATTAGTCCTAGAACAATCCTGAAATATGCACATACAGTAAATGCATATTTCAGTTGCTAGAGGTGCCAAAACCAATAGTCGCCACCAGAAATACAGTCTGTCGTTGATGGAAGTAGTCGGGTACAATAAGGTGGCTATACACACATAGAATTATTACATAATGTATTTCACCAGCTCACACATAAACCGGCTACCAGCCATTTTGAATATCCCGACATAACTGCTGCACAAATAAAAGGCATTCCACAGGAAAAAAACAGCTCACAGGGCTGCACCCAGCACTAAACTCAGAAGCTCAGGAGTGAAACCGTCGACTACCGTCCATATGTGAAAACTGCATTAGCACAGCGCTGTGGGCATCAAAAATAACTTTGAAGCTTCACATTCTGCCATGACTAATCTTCCATTTTAGCCAGAAGTTTATGTTTGTTAAAGGCAGTCTGTCGGTTTTATTTTATTTTTTAAACAGATGGGACTCCGGAACCTTCATGGGGAGTATATGAACCAACATCTAGTTTCAGAAAAGAAGTGAAGCAAATACTGTAGCTTTCTGCTGGCTGAGGAATCAGCTGCATACACATGTCATGATTATAATGGACTCACAAAGCATTCTGGGAAAGGAAAGGACAGATACAGAGTGACAGGCTCCACTTCAGAGGTTGAGAGGAGTAATTGTCCTTTGAATCTTTACTCAAGGGCATGTCAAAATGTTGGAAAATAAAAAAGGCTGACAGATTCTACGGACCTGCGTCACTGGGTGCTGATATGGTGCTTGACAAGCAGATTTGGTAAAGGTCTTTTGGAAGCATGTGAACAATGCAAAAGAGTGCAGATCATCACAGCCTAAAAAGAATTATGCAAATGAGAGTGGCCATGGGATTTGGTAGACAATCAATGCAAAAACAAAAGCTAAGGCAAACATACAATCAGACTACAAATAGCATCCTGGCAAACTGTCTTATCATCATCTATTTTTGTTTCTCTTGTACCTTGCCGAAGTAATGTCTGAATGAGTTGTAATTTTAAAAACTGATGATTGATTTTCTTCTTCTTTAGCATGTTGAGCCCTTTAGGTCCATTGATGCAGATATCACCTTTCTGCGATTTGCCTTCTCTTTCTGGCTGGTTTGTAGGTCTGCCTGTACATCATTTCTCCACTATCTTCTTGGTCTTCATCATGTTTTATTCCCCATTCAACTCTTTTGTGTTTGTAGTTTTTACCTCTCTGTTATCTGCCATTCTCTCTATATGCCCCAACCACTGCAGTCTGTTAGTCCAGATGATGCCAGTAAACAGGGATGATTAAACAGATGAGATGTCTGAGAAGGGCTGTAGGAGTGACCATAAGAGATAAGATCAGGAATGAGATCATAAGAGAAAAAGTCGGCACAGAACCAATTCTAAATTACATATGAAGACAGCAGGTGAAATGGTTTGCCCACTTAGAGAGAATGCCTTGTGACACCATACCATACAAAGCATACATGGAAAGAGAAGAAGGACGTACAGCACGAGGTAGACCAAGAACAAAATGGAAGGATAACATCAGAGAAACTCTACAACAGCATGATGTGCCTATGGTCGAGGCGGCCAGAAGAGCTAGAGACAGAACCTTATATCTCCTTCGACACACACAGCGGTAAAAGAGGAAGTGAAGAAGAAGAAACAGATTATGAATTCTGTTGTCCTTCTCACTCATTAGAAAAACTGATTGATTTCCACATAGTAAATTATTATAACTTTGTTAACAACTGTTCTTCAGATCTGTTATTCAACTTTAATGCCCCTTTATATTCAGACAAGTAGTTCTTCTTATCTGTTTGAAAGACCTGACACTTTTTTTGTATCCAGGCTGATACTTCTTTAGAAAATTGACACAAAACGACATGGGCAATAAGAATACCTGTCTGCTGTTCTCGTTGTGATGAACATCCATTTTCTGCAGCACTGACTAGTTTTTCAACAGCCTTGTAACACAGTGTGGCCAGGTTGGAAGGCGATTCTTCCCGCAAGGCACGAATTTCAGCAGCCGGGATGAGTGTGAAGACATCTTGAACACAAGTCACACTCTCAGACCAGAACTGTTCCCAAAATGCTTCGTCATTTGCTTCTATGGGCTGTTTTTAAAAAAATTTAAAAATAAAAATAAAAGGACAACACCAAAAATTGATGAGTGTAGTCTCAGAGAGTGTACAACCCAGATGAGATGAGTTTTGAAGGTTACATCCTCAAATCAAATTGTGAGAGACAAAAAAGTGGAAGGGGGGGGGGGGGGGGGGTGTTTTAAAGATCCTGACATAAATTGATCTTTTAACAGGACAGGAGGGTGGATTTATATTTTGCTTTTACCAGTCTCCCTGACTTCTCATTAACAAATATGTTACAGCTGGCAAAAATCCACTAATATTTTAACTAGGCCTATCAGAGCCAGTTTATATGTGATGTGCAGAATCATCACGTCATTTCATCCTAACTGGTCTTCTTCAATTGCCCTTGCACCGCTTTTGGTGTCAAGGGAGATATAAGATTCTGCTTCTTGCTTGTCTGGTTGTCTTAACTACAGACTCATCGTACTATTGTAGAGTTTCTCTGATGTTATCTTTCCATTTGTTCTTGGTCTACCTCTTGGTCACCATCCCTCTCCTCTGTTGGTGTATGCATTGTATGATATGGAGTCGCAAAGTATTCTCTCTAAATGGAAAAACCATCTTATCTGCTGTCTCTGTGTGTAATGTATCCTGAGTGTTGCAGAATTAAAGTACCAGTCTTTTTTGGGTTTCTGGGCCTGGAAAGAAAAAGGACAGTCACCATGGAGACTTTGGTACTAGGTTGGAAGAAATCTATGCCAACCCCACTTTAAATGATTCAAACATTATTTGTTGTTCAGATGAACAAACTCAAGCATGGAATTTAAGAGTTAATAGTCAGCCTGTCTGGGGATTTACATATATATAGACACTTGATTTCATTTTTCAGTTCTGCCTCACAGAAATGTTTCCATTTTTTTTTTTTTTTACTGGAGAAATGATAATACATTGCCAAATTAATCAAATTAAATTTGACAATTTACCATTAAGATGTATAGGGAACAGAGGTATAACAGATAAATCAATATATATTTATTGGTACTCATAAAAAGATTAGAGATAGGAGGACACACACTGGACAACATAAAAATCAAATGTTATAGTTACAACAATGAGAAAGCAGTAGTGGATAGCAAGCTTGTCTATTGGTAATATGGTCAAGTGTTCAAATCCCTATTAAGATTTCAATTTACCTGGGTTCACAGGTCACCGCAGTTTAAACTAGGTACCATTTAATATTCTGGGAAGAGAAGGTTAATCCCATTACCTTTTGAGTGGCAACTCTTCTCGTGCCCCCCCCCCTCCCAACCGCCCCCAATGTCACGAGACGCAACATTGCAGACGATAGTAGCAGACGATAAAAGCGACCGGTGACAACACGAGCGTTTTCTGCAGACGATACTAGCAGACGATAAAAGCTACCGTTGACAATTTCGAGACATTGCAGACGATGAAAGCGATATGGCGGGTAGATCACGCGCTCCCACACAGATTAGCAATACTGTCCTTCTGATTGAGGATTTAACAGCGGTAGATGTCAGACTTGTCGGCATGTGCAAAACACGATTAAACTCACCGCCGAAGTGTATCCCCCGGCGACATGGATGGGGGCTAAACTAGGTGCCTGGGACTCACAAGCAAAGTAATTGGAGGAAGTTGCAGGAGAGGCGGTAGCTGATGCTCGTGAGTCTCAGCCATCTAGTTTAGCCCCTATCCGCGCCACGCGTAGCGGCGCGGGGGATACACTCGGCGGTGAGGCATCGTCACAGAAACAGGTCCGCAAGTAACATATCGCTGAGATCCTGTTTGAGCATTTGTTTCGTTTTTCCAAGCCGATTCTAGATTTGCCGCGATTTGTTCGTCGGCAGAAGGTTCGACAATGAAAAGTGTCAACGGTCGCTATTATTATCGTCTGCTACTATCGTCTGCAGTGTTGCGTGCGTCTCTTAGAATTGTCAGGTAATCAGAAACAATAAGAAACAGGTCCGCAAGTAACATATCGCTGAGATCCTGTTAGAGCATTTGTTTCGTTTTTCCAAGCCGATTCTAGATTTGCCGCGATTTGTTCGTCGGCAGAAGGTTCGACAATGGAAAGTGTCAACGGTCGCTATTATTATCGTCTGCTACTATCGTCTGCAGTGTTGCATGCGTCTCTTAGAATTGTCAGGTAATCAGAAACAATAAGAAACAGGTCTGCAAGTAACATATCGCTGAGACCCTGTTAGAGCATTTGTTTCGTTATACGGAGACGGCATATTTTTAACTGGACTGCGCCCCGAACGGATATTTCAGGCCGCATTACTGCGGGGGTAGAAGTTCGGAGGAGAGCCCATAAATGATTAAATGCTCTTTGCTTTACATATATCAATACCGCTTGAATTCTTGTAATTAATACAGCAAACTGAAGCTATCGTTTTCGTAAAAACTATGGTACAGCCGAGAACTCAGCTCCAAAAGTTAAAAGTCAAACTAGTGTGAGTGTGAGTAACTTGAAATTCTCAGTAATAATAATATTAATAATGTTAGGAACGTTGACTGAACTGATGGACGGACTTTCACACACAGCTGTCAAAAACTAACAAACTATATGAATATAAACCACGATTCTTTCAATCAGTACCTGGGTTTTTGTAGTTAGCTGAATAACAGCTTTCCGAAAGTTTAACTTAGTATCAGTATTCCCCATTGCAAGTTGGAAATGTATCTAGTTCTACCTATATCTCCTTTCCTTGCATAATAAATTGCAGCCAACACATTACAAGGGGAAGTACGTCACAAGGGCTGTCACGTGATCAAACAATATTCTGCTCATCGGGGTGTATAGAGAAGTTTAAGGATATGTGTATGAGTTGAACGGGATATTTATGATAAAATCAGGAGGGGGGGTCAGAGGGAAGAAGCGGTGCCGGTACATATCACAGAGATACCTTAAAAAAGAGTGCTGGTATTATTAGCTACTACGAAACACCATAAGAAAAATACCATGGAATAAAACTACTAGTAGGCTATTACTTGCGGTTTTTTTCATTAGCTTATTTATACAGCGGACATATGGTAGTCTGGTAGTCTTAGTTTCAGCTTCATAGCAACGGGTCGCCCCATCTTTGCTCCGCTCCTGTGCCAACGAAAAACACCCAGAATGTTTATCACAGTCCCTTGTGGAAAGATTGACAGACTGCTGTCTCAGCATATCTAGCATACACTCGCATTAAAGCATACGGTAGCTATCCGAAGTGCTAACACATAACAGTCCAACATTAGAAATGCAGTTCATCATTGATGATAGCAGAACTTGTCGCCAACAGTTCAGCAGTTGTCCACGCGATCAATTTTAACCAGATACGGGAACCGCCAACATTGCACGACAGGTATCGCGCCATTTTCTGAATCTACAATTCACACCACCACGTTGGTCACAGTCGAAAATACATTCCAAATGCAATCCGCAGCTCACAGGGTCACGCCATGCATTCAACGCAGAAGCTAGGCGACGAAACTATTTCCAGTCTACAAATGGAGCAAAAATACTTCGGCCACCGTCCGGCAGAAGCAAAAAATTTGCCTCTGCTTCGAACAGCGCCGTACAGCGGACATATGATGCGGTGGTGGTACTTTGCTGGCGGAAAATTGTCACGTTCAACCAGTGGCTCCGAATGGGGAGCATTAGGTTATAATTAGGGCTGTACCGAATAGTGATTTTCACTATTGGGCCGAATACGAATAGCTGGACCAACTATTCGGCCGAATACGAATAGTGAATCATCATCATCAGGTGCTAGGCCAACTGGCATGGGCGATTTTGCCTCGCCACAATCTGCGATCTCCTGCAGCATGTATTAATTCGTGTGCTGACACACCACCATGCCATGCAACAATACTGTCAAGAATCTTCTCTCGTTGTCTTCCTCTATCCCCCCTTCCACAGATATTTCCAGTAGTCACCACATGTTCAATTTTCCCTCATCTTATAACATGGCCGAAAAATGATGACCGTCTCCTTCTGATGTATGTGAGTAGTTGTCTTCGGGCTCCCGCCTCTATCAAAACCTCTTGGTTGGTTTTTTTTTTTTTTTTCCAGGACTCACCGCCATATGTTAAAACTGGATGTATGAAGCCTGCAAAAATAATTTTTCTAACCTTCAATGACAAAGATATATTGCATAAGATGTTCTTTATTTTATAAAATGCAGTTTTTGCCGTCCTATTATGTTTCTTATTTCAGTAATGCATCTTCCATCTGATGTTTTCCATGTGCCCAGATACTTAAATTTTTGTACTTGTCCCAAAATAAAACCATTGACTTTTATTACACGTTTAGAAATAATTATTTTCTTTGATACCACCATTACGTCTGTCATCCCACTATTCAAACTGAGGCCCATTCTTCCACTTACGTGTATAAAATAGATATAAAAAGAAAACAATTATAATGTCAAATGTACGCTGAAATTTTACTTCACAAAATGTAGTACAGAATAGCAAACATTTAAAAACATTTCATGTTTTGCATCCTTCAGTCAGTCAGTCTGTGGTAACTAATACATAGGAATGAAAGTATTTTTAGTTGTATAACAAGTAACTAAACTTGTAAATTATCACTGACAGCTTAGTTAATCCATGAAAGCGGCATAAGCTTTCCAAAAAACAAAAAAAAATCCTTCCATGTTGTCAGCATTAAGGCAGCTTTTCGTCTCACTGAAGGTGTTTCCAGCTGTACTAAACAGACGTTCACCTGGTACGCTCGTAGGTTGTGCACAGGATAACGCTTGGCAGTATGAACCAAGGTGGGAAATCTTTATATGTTTATTTTCCACCACTCCAGAAACGGGTGTAAGGTAACCACTATTCGTATTCGGCCCGACCGCAACTATTCGGCCGAATACCGAATAGTTATTACTACAACTATTCGGTCCCGAAGCGAATACGAAGCGAATATTCGGTACAGCCCTAGTTATAATTGTTTGTGACTAGGTTATGTGTGCCACATAAAATGGCTTAGCATTGCACGCCACAGAGAGCCCTGGAAAGGACTCCTGTGGTGTTAATGCAATCACCCTTATAAGTATAAGACAGTTGTTACCTCGCATTGTGGATTACAGCTAGGCTGCGATATCTGAAATTTAATAAAACACTTCTTATTTCAGAAAACCCAATAATTAGTAGCCTTTTATAAAAAAAATTTTAGGAGGCAGTAAATCAGTTCTCTCCTCCCCCAAGTAGCCAGTCAGTCAGTCAGTTCTCGTTATGCCTAGTGGCACATGTCTTCAGAGGGGACTTTCCATGCTTTCCTGTCTTGTGCAATCTTCATTGTAGTTTTCAATGTCAGAGATGCCGCACTTACTTACTTTCGTTCGTCTCCATGTTGTTTTTGGGGGCTTTCTCTCTCTCTCTCTCTCTCTCTCTCTCTCTCTCTCTCTCTCTCTCTCTCTCTCTCTCTCTCTGTCTGCCCCCGCCCCCTCTGGTATCCATGTGAAAGTTGTTTTAGCAGGTTTATCAGGATACATTATTATGTGGGCAAGCCATTTTCGTCTTCTCTTGGTTATCATACTGTCTAGAGTTTCTTGGTTTGTGATTTAAAGTAGTTTCGTGTTTAAGATTGTATCTGGTCAGAAAATTTTGATAATTCTACGTAGACATGTGTGGTGGAAGGTGGATAGCTTGTATGCATCCTTTTTTGGCAATTCTATGCATTAACTGTTGGATTTCCAGCTTTGCCTCATCCTTCTAAAAGCAGCTCTAGCTTTGTTCAGGCGTGACTGTATGTCTTTCTTTGTCCCTCCCAGTAGGGACTTCACACTGCCAAGATATGTGAAATGTTCTACATTTTCAAATGTTTGGTTATCTATGGTCACTGGTTGTTGGTTTTGACTGTTTGTCATGATCTTAGTTTTCTTTGTATTTATTCTCAGTCCCACCATTTCTACTGTGCTGGGTAGTCTGTTACTTTTCTTTTGTATATGTTAATGTTTATGTGATAGGAGTGATATATCATCTGCAGAATCAAGGTCCCCAAGCATGGTGAATGGAGTCCATCGTATGCCTATCATTGTCTTGTCTACTGTGTTCTTTAGTATTCAATCAACCGCAAGGTGGAAGAGAAGGGATGACATAACACATCCCTGTCTTACACCTGTCTTAACTGGAAAAGATGTATTGTAATTTTTTTTTATACTGCAGGAAAAGCCTTTTTAGAAGAGAGCAATTATGTGAGACTCTTTTCTGGAATTTCGTTATGTCGTAATATTTTCCAGAGACTGTTTCTATGGACACTGTCAAAAGTCCCTCAAGTAGGACCTCAGAATAATTTTAACCATTCTAAGACTTCATAACATCACAGCATACCTGGCAATCGACAGCGCCCTGACTCGGATACCGCTCTTTTGTTGAATCTTGACACCTAGTGACAAAAAGCAGATACAGTACTGACAAAAGACAAATAAGGTAGACTATCAAAGCCTGCGTACATCAGAGTACAAATCTTTGAGTCTTTCCGCGTTTAAAAAAAAATTGCTCTCAGAAATTGTCAAAACAGCAAATGGGACAGAATGGGTAAAAGAAGGTGAAACAAAATACTAACCAAAAAAAAATACAATACAGAGAATATTTAATAGACGTGTGTTGAATTGTCTGTCATTATGAATACTTCTTACGTCCTTCTTAGGACGTTATTTTTTGTTATTTGAAGCCCCACTCTGGCTTTTGCCAGGGGCCGCAATATAGGCAGGTCATCATTATGACCAAATGTCTGAACGCGGTTTCTGGGACCTCTCCACGGTGATCCTCATCCACATGGTGGCACTTTGTGTCATCGGGTGTTTATCGCTTGTGTGATGTCCTGGTGGGGTAAAAAGCCAAGCCAATTGTCTGTAACTGAACGATTAAAGAATACACTAGTGCTGGTCTTCTTTTGAAAGTATGGTCGCATCAGTCTAGTAGCAGGTGGTAAACGACAGTAATATATTCTGTCCCGGCTAATCAGGCGTTTTAGAGGAATAAGTAGGCAGACAGCGTGGCTGGACTGGCCACACTTAGCGGTGCACTGCAACTATACAAGGCAGAGGTGATCTTGCGCCTGTGGGGAAGGGTAACGAGTAAAATTGAAACCCGTACCTGTAGAGTGAGCGCCACTCGAGATCTGGGAGGAAGACAAGACGAGTAGTTAGTCGATGATGGTGGGTGCAATTAGTATGGAAACACACGGCTAGCTATTGAGAAGCATACTGTCACTACTGTCTGTATCTACCACTTTTTTTTAGGGCGGTGCTGACGCAAAGTGAGCCAATGGATTTAGGGCCGCATGGCTATTGCTGTCGCCACGGTGCAGGTTAGATTGTTTAATTTTGCCCCCGACAGAAAAACGCCATCACCTTACAGTGGGTCGAGTCCGGGTCTCCGGCGTGAGAGCCCGACGTTGTAGCAACTCGGCCAGCCCTTTCTGTCCAGGAGTGATGTAGCGCTAAAATGTGCTTGTCCTGAATGCTGAGATAGGGAATCATTATGCTCTACAATTCCCAGTTGAGCATAAGCCTTTAATAGGCTCATATCAAACCTTTGTAGACTTGTTCATGACTTGATCGATTTTGCAGCTTATGTTTTAGGTAGACTCATGTAGCCAGTTCCACGCCAAGCCTACATAGTAACTTCTTACGCCATGCATGGTAGATTATTATTTTACTATTTGTTTGTTGCGATACAGTATGGTGGAATGGCAATCGGCGGTTTTAGTTGTCTCAAATTTTTAGCCTATAGATACTGCTGTATGTGCACATTCCTCTGTGTGTGGACGAAAAGTATTTAGCTCCGTCGCCCAGCTTCTGAGTTGTGTGCATGGTGCGACACTGTGAGCTGCAGCTTTTATTTTGTATTTTGATGCTTTTTATATACATACATAATACCTACATGCATACACAGGCACACGCTCGCGCCCATATATACAAGTACGCACACATGCACGCACACACACACGCATATATACATACACACACACATACATACACACACATACATACATACACACACACACATACACACATGCATACACACATACATACATACATACATACATACATACATACATACATACATACATACATACATACACGCACGCACGCACGCACGCACGCACGCACGCACGCACGCACGCACGCACGCACGCACGCACGCACGCATGCATGCATGCATGCATACATACATACATACATACATACATACATACATACATACATACATACATACATACATACATACATACATACATACATACATACATACATACATACATACATACATACATACATACATACATACATACATACATACATACATACATACATACATACATACATACATACATACATACATACATACATACATACATACATACATACATACATACATACATACATACATACATACATACATACATACATACATACATACATACATACATACATACATACATACATACATACATACATACATACATACATACATACATACATACATACATACATACATACATACATACATACATACATACATACATACATACATACATACATACATACATACGGAAAAGGGTGAGTGATAGTACTTATCACACGGTGTCTGTTACATTTGTACTGGGGAAAAAACAACCAATTATGCATAAAAAGGTGAGGGCGCTGTATACCATTGCATAATACCAGAAAGAAAATTCTGCATACATGCAAAATCTCTCAACTAACAGTTCATAAACGTGCCAATAAGGCGTTTTTATTAAACAGCTAAACTACTTCCTACATTTCTTCTGCATTTAAAGAAACCCGTATTGTTGATATATTATTGTAGATTTATTGTTTTCAGATATATTGTTTCAAATTAACTCGGCCATCTAAGTTTGTAGAAACCAATTTACAAACACCGACAGCCCGACAGACTGTCATCACGTTCAGACAAAAATCTGCCAAAATGAAAGGAAATGCTTCCGGGTGTCTGCTGCAAGTGCAAACTGACTGACTGTCCAACCCTACAAGGAAGGCTACCTATTTCCTGATGCTGTTTTCTCTGTTTTCCTCAATATTATGGAGTAACTTACACATTTCGATAATTAAAAGTAAGCAGTAGTGCGTTTTATTTGTTGTATGTATCGGTAAAGAGGTGTTTGTGAAACTTGTATGCGTTGTTTCCACGTAAATGGAGTTTGGTAATCGGTACTTAGGACTAAGAATAGACGAAAGAAGGCTTAAACAAAACAGACTATAACCGGATGCTGAAATGCTAAGAAACGAATGATCAACTTTGTAATCTTTAGTTTCGATTTTTTGTTGTTGTGATTATTAGTTTAAAACGTTAAGTTTGTGTCGTTTGCTGTTTGTACATTGTGTGTCTTTTAAAATGTAGATAAGATTTCATTTAGTAAGTAATGAGTTTGCGACCTATTAAGTATTAAGACTTGAGTGACTTACACTTACTCGTCCATAGCTAGCAAAACCGCATCATAAAAAAAAAAATTGTAATATCACATATCTTTTTCAGTTCTTCTAAGTAATTCTTAATTCAACACGGTCTGTCGTTAAGTTGTATACCCTAGAGCAACAGTTGGTTAGTCTATCTTATTGACAAATACAGCTTTGGAGCAGAAGGTTATAGTAATACTTTAGTTAGAATGAGCTAATCAACGGATGAGACCTTTACAGTTACTGTTACAACAAAACATCTGGGAGAAAGGCGAGAGAAAGACCAAAAAAAAAGATATGGATGAAGCTGAAGCTGCAAAAAGATGAACAAATCCATCACCCAGGCCACATGAGAAGCACAGGATAAATAAAGAAAACCACAATACTGAGCCACAACCTGGTATCAGTGAGATAGCAAAAGATGAATAAGAATTTAACAGATGAATGGGACATAAAGAGTATAGAAAAGGAGAAAACTGCAATGCATCATCACTGTGGACAAATTGGAAGGTAATAGGGAGATGGAGAGAGAGAAGGTGATGGACAGTTTGACATCATGGCATGGAAGATCATCAATGTGAGAATTGATTTAAAGTACAGGAGACAGAGGTGGAGAGACATAACTAGCAGCCCCACATAACATGGACTGTCACAAGCTCTCAGTTATGCACACCTGATCACAGTTAACAGATCAGTTGTCATGTATATATAATCTGGTAATCTTAGATTCAGCTTCATGGCAAATGGGTCACCCCATAGTTGCTCTGCTCCTGTGCCAACAAACAACACACAGAATGTCCACCACTGTCCCTAGGGGAAAAATTAACACAATCTGCAGTAAAAGCATATCCACCAGCATACACACATATCAAATCATAAGGCAGCCACCAAAAGTGCTAACACAAACAGTCTGACATTAGAAATGCAGCTCATCATAGACAGAAGCAACATTTACTACAGATTAGCAGTTGCACACATGATAAATTTTTATCACAAAAGGCACCACCAGTTCTGCAGCAACAGGCCACATGCCATTTTCTCAATCTACAGTTCACAACACTACATATGATAACAGTCGAAAAAATACTCTAAATTGAATCCACAGCTCACAGTGTCACGCTATGAACTCTGCTCAGTAGCTGGGTGACAAAACAATATCTTTTCAGTCTACAAATGGAGGAAAATGCAACGGCCACCATCTGTCAAAGGCAACAAAAATTGCCACGACTAAAAACAATGACCTTGCCTATCGTCCATTTTGACCAGCAGTCCATTATATTTATGTATGTGTGTGTGAGAGAGAGAGAGAGAGAGATGATTAACTCTTTGAGTCCCAGGGGGTTTAGCATCAAAGGCCCAGGGGGTAGTAAATAAAGACATAAAATCGGCGCATCATGCGTTCATTGGGCTTCTAGTTAGGAAGCCATGAACGTATGATGTGTTCCTTGGGATTCAGAGAGTTGGATGAAATCTGTACTATTGGCGTTATTACAGAAATGAAATCAGTAGGCACAGCATAATTTCAAAAATCAGCTGTTGTGAAACAAGCATGCACCTGTGGTTGTCAGAAGATTGTGCCATTTGTATTTAGAGACACCCATCCAATGGTTTTTACATTGGATACTGCCCATGGTGAAGGACTTTGAATGCTCATTTTACTGAAGAGGTGGGAAATGATAATATAACAGATTACGGTCCTTGCGACTTTCATTTTTTTTTTTTTCAAATCCTTCAAAACTTATTTAGAGGCGGTTGATTTAATACTGCCACAGTCATAATAATACCAGATGGTTCAAGGACAGTATCCACCATCTTCCCAAGCAAGCTGAATGCTTACTGCAACTCCTTTTGATGCCCTAGATGCATGATTGCTCTCTACCAGTTCATCATCATCCTGTCTTGTTATACGTCACCCAGTACTTGCAATCTAATCCTCCATTTAATTCCATCCTGTGCAATCCTTTCGATGTCATCGGTGGAGTCCAGTTCAGTACTTCTCATCTCTCTCATCGGTGTTCTTCTTATGGTTTCTTTTGTACATCCTCCTTTCCTTAGTCCATTTGTTTTCCATTTTAGTGCCTTTTTTGGGTGATTCTCTATCCACTTCTCATGATGTGCCTAATATATTGCCATTTTCTTTTTCCTCTTCTTCTTTTTCCTTTTTGTTCTTTTTTTAAAAATTGTTTAAATAACTGTTAATACTAGCAGATGTTCCTAATAGTTTCTTTATTTCATTCTGCCACATGAATATCATCATCATGTTCATGAAGCAGGCCCTTTGCAGAACGTCACTGTCATCACAACTGCTGAAAAAAACTCTTCTAGTTTTCCCGCCTCGTTACTTTCATATTCAGAGAGTCTTATATCCTGTGCCCATCTTCATGTTTGTTGGCACTTAATGTGACAAAAATATTTCAGCTTCTGAGACAAGATGCTGTTTATTATAAAAGTGTCCTTGATGTTCAGATCTTTTAAAATGTCAGTATTTCTTCTTTTCTTTGTCCGTGGTATTCTGAGAATCTTTCTATAGCATTTCAGCTCAAAAGCCCCTATTTTCTTTCTTAAGGACTGGGAGATTGTTCATGAACCACATCTATATGTTGCAACAGGGAAGATGCAGGCTCTCAAAATTTTATTTTGATTTCCTTTCTGGTGCTCAACTTTTAATGCTGTTTAATCTTTGCATTGCTATTGCCATCCTCCTTTTGATTTCTGTCAAGCAGTCTTCACTGCTATTTATTGTAGAGCCTAGATATTCAAAGTTTTGTGACATTGTTAATCAATATAACTTTCATCAATGATAATGCAGCCATTGGGACTAGTTTCATTTAATCAAGCATCATGTAGTGAAATGGTAGCAGAGTTCCATATAATTTAGCTTACGACTAAAATATCTTATCCCAAGGGTTTTAGAAATGTAGAAGAAAGTCTATGATGTCTCCAAAGACAACAGCCATGTCCCTCTTTCTTTTTTGTTTCCTTAGTCATCATTATCTTATAGCAGGTCCTTTGCAGAATGTTGCTCTCATCACGTTCTGCCTGAAAGAAACCTGTCTCTTGCCAGCTCTCCCACCTTGTGTACTTTCCTATTCAAGAAGTCACTTATATCCTGTGCCCATCTTCGTGTTGGTCGGCCCCTGCCCCTTCTTCCTGGTATCATGCCTTCTGCTATAATCTTTTTCATTCTGCCATGGTACTTGATATGACCAAAATATTTCGGCTTCTGAGACAAGATGCTGTTTATTAGCCAATTTGCCTTGATGTTCTTATATTTTCAAATGTCATTTGTATTTTTCTTCATCAGTTTTCATCCTAAAATGATGGTTGGCCTTTTATGTTGTGGTTTACAGCTAAGCTGCAATATCAACGCCTTTTGGCCCAACACATTTGACTTCAGCGAACCCCTAATAAGATGTGTTATGCTGATTATTGACTTTCATTACAGTTTTCTTTTCTCTTGTTCCACAGATTGATGAATAATCCCATGCCCTAGTCACATTATTTTAACTGGATTGTAGAACAAAGTGCCAAAATGGAAAATGACACAAATTTTGAAGTAGAACTTTTGCCTTGGTATCACCCAACATTGAGTAGACATACAGCAGAAAGTATGCTGATGCAAAATGGAATGGATGGAACTTACCTTCTGAGGCCAAGTTCAAAAGGTAGTGGAGAGTATGCCCTGTCGGTCAAGTGTGAGCAGGCAGTGAAACATTTCAACATTGTATGGACAGGATCTGAAATCAAATTTGGCCAGTGTACTTTTCAAACAGCTTCGGATTTTGTTGAGCATTTCAAGAATAAACCGCTTCTGTGTGGGGAATCAGGTCAAGTGGTTCTCTTGAAGATTCCTTACCCACGAGACATCAGTGAGCCAGATATGTATGAGTCTGTTACTTTACATGCTGAATTTAGCACGGCAGAAGATTCTCGTATTATAAACACTGATTTTTCCCTCAACTCCAAGGAAGGCTTCCTTACAAAGATGGGCCGCCATTTCAAAACCTGGCGAACAAGATGGTTTGTTCTTCAACGAAACGAGCTAAAGTATTTCAAGCAGAAATTCAGCAAAAATCCTATTCGTGTTTTGGATTTAAATGAATGTAAAGAATGTTGCCAGGATTTCACTCAGAAAGACAAAAGCTGTGTAATTAAATTAGATATGGGCTGGCGCGTCTTTCTGTTGTACTCCGTGTCAGAACAGGATATGGATGACTGGATCAAGCGTATAAATTGGCGACTGAGAGCAAATCGCACACGTGGCAGCATTAATTCTGGAAACTCAGGAAACTCATGAGAAAGTACTTTCTGCAAAAGGCGCCAGATTTTTTCTTATAGTTTTCCTTTTTGAAAGTATATTTTTCTATTTACTTGTTGTGATGATTGAAGATAATTGTATTTTCTTCAAATGTGTTAATTATTTTTTAAAAATTTGCTACATGCACACACTATTTTAAATATTACCCTCTGTTATCTTTTCACATTTGTGTAGAAGATGGAATGGTAGATCTGCAAGAGTTAACCTGGTCTGATCAAGGTTACACATTTTTTCTGCATCTTCTCCTCTTCCTCTAGCTCAGGGATATTCAGCTGGTAGCCCTGTGCCAAATTTGGCCCGCCAAGGCCTACTAGTGGTCCTCGGATCATTGCCAGTGGTATTGATGATCTCTCTATGCAGGGGCTCGGTTCTCTGGCCCGTGATTATCACCATTTCAGTATTTGGCTCCTGACAAAACTTAGTTGAATAGCCCTGTTCTAGTTTCTTAGGGTCTCTTCTTCTTCTTCTTCGCGTTCACTTCTGGACACCTATTCCTGTTCCAGGAGCTGAGTGTTGCATGCACATCCGTTTCACAGGCCGGATTCATTTGCATGCAGACTGTTGGTTACTGGCATCTCAGACAGATGTACTCTGATTTCAAAGAAGTTTCTTAGGGTAGAGTATAAAATAATTATAAAATTAGGAAAAGGTAATCTTTTGCCTTCTTACATGGCAAAAGGGTTAAATCTGTGCAACTTTCATTGTGTAATCTCATTTCTCATAATACTATTTATTGTATGTTTTATTTGTTCTGCTTCGTATTAGTGAACTTAACACAGTTCTATTTATAATCTCTTTTGGAAGTTTTATGTACTTATTCTTGTCAAAGGAAGCATTCATCTTTAAGATTAACTGAGTCCCAGAGACTTAACATCACAGGCTCAAGGGGTAGTAAAGAGAGGCATAAATTCAGCGCCTCATCTGTTCATTGGGCGTCTAGGTAAGAAACTATTAAGGTTTGATGAGTTCCTTGGGACTCAAAGAAATTATGCTGAATATTCATCACAACAGCATTCTACCGGTGTCATAGGTCTATGGTAGCCTCTAAACATTTAGATGTAACTCATGGGTAAAAGTAAATTGTTTTATTGCCAATAAGGATCAGCCAAAAGGGGTTGAATGGAAGTTGACAAAGAGGCAGACTAGGAAGACAGTTGAAAGATCTAGAAGCCCTTGGAGTCATCACCTGGAAAGAGAAAGCCAGTCACAGAAAATATAGGCAGATAAAATTGGCAGTAGTTAGTTAGTTAGTTAGGTTATCATCATTGCATTCAGGATTTGTCCACAGGTGCTCAGATCCTCCATCAGTATGAACCTCTGCATCCGGTGGCTAATAGTACCAGTTCTATGTTGATTAACAAGCTCTCTGATGTGCATCTCGTTTTTTGCTATGCCAGTCTTAACTCCCTAGTCTATCATTCTGGCAAGTGATGGGGATTCACTGCCCCCAAAGTTCTCCACCCTCCCCATTTCTCGTAGGGCATTAATAATATCAGCATGAGCCATAGGTTGACCATCGGTAGTCATAACAAATCCAGACAACCTATTATCGGCATTATATTAACTGTAAGGGCTCTAAATGCTGAAGAAGAAAAATGACCAGCCAAGAAATGGCTGCATCAAGAGCCATAACTATTTTTGGATTCTGTGAAACAAGATAAGAGCAGGCTGAAAATCTCTAACAAATTTGCCTAGAAAAACCGCAACAGCAAAAATGCTAGGGTTAGTTCTGCAATGTCCTGTAAAGGATACACAACTAACTTTCAACATCAGTTTTTTATGCTACATCAAAAGAATAGGTGTCAGTAATCAGTAATTTCCTGTTCAAGAACTCTGCATTCCTCAGCTTTGCTGTTTGCATTTTAAGGAAATATACTGTATTTTTCCATGTAAAGGACTATATGTTTTTCAAGATTTTAAAAGTTTAAAATTGGAGGTCAGTTATACACAGAATGTGTTTAAAATATTTGTTTGTTTATTTTGGGGGTTTTAAAGAAAAAAGGGTTCGTCTTATACACAGAAAAATACCACAATTAGTAACATGCACCTCTTGGATGCAGCAGATTTGTTTTATCTTGTTCCCTTGTTCCTGCTTTAAAAAAAAAATTTTTATTGGGGTGTGGATATGTAGTTGCTGGCTTCCATATTTAAACATATGATGCTGCAGCTACTATTTTTCTGAAAAACTGCATTCTTTTGTGGTTTGTAAACTGAAAACAGAAACTCTAAATAGTTAACTGTTCTGTACTTCAGGACAGTTATACTTAGTTACAACCAAATTATTTTAATTTCATTTTTTTTTTTTTTTCAAAAACAGTCAACCAAATATTTTAAATAATATCCAGGTTTTTTGTATGTTTATAATTTCAAATTATACCCTCCTTTCAAAATGTTATATCTGTTTAACATTACAAACAATGTAGTATTTGTTGAAATTCTAATAATTGAAAGGCTGTTTTTATGTACATATAATCTTGTGCAATTGTAAAGCATGACAAGTAGATCTTTTTTTTTGCTAGTTTACGTTGTCTACTGCTTCATTAGTTATGTTGTTTTGTGTGTGTGTGTGTATAAACCAAGACAGGTTAGTTGCTGTAGATTTTAGTTAACTAGACTTCATATAATAGCAGTGCATGTAATTTGGTGTGGTCTTATTGTGTCAAATTACTTGATTTTATTATGATCTATAAGCAAATTCTTACCATGTTTTTTTTTTGGTGTGAATATGTTTTTCACTATGATTACTTGCCAGTTTACTTTTAAAATATTGTTTGCCTTTTTATGTTTAGTTACTACACTTTTTAAATCAAAATAATTGCACTGAAATATTCAGAAACAGGATCATAAATACATATATTATAATTCACTGCTCACTGTCCATGCTGGATGAAATGACATGGTGGGTGTATTTTGCATGTAATGTGGTTTAGTGTCTTTTATACTGAACAATGGTAAAATATTGTCTTTCAGACTAGACATAATTGTATATTTTACCCTTTGTACTAGATAGAATTGTGTAATATACCATTTTAAAATAGACATATGGTATATTACACCTTTTGTATGAGAGAAAATGGTATATTGTACCATTTTATACTAGATAGAATGGTATAATGTACCTTAATAGAAAGGTTAGATGCGTATCCTTTACAGGATGTTGCAGAACCAACCCTAACAGCCCCTGGCTGTTGTGTGGTTTCTCTGGGCAAATTTACGTCCAGTGGTTTGCCATTGCTTTCTGGACGGTCGGCTTTCTTGATACCACTGTACCTTAATATAACTTTTTAAAGGAGACAAAATAGTACCAGACAGAATGGCTCAGTATACCATGTTCAACTAGACAGAATTGAATAATGTACATCAGGGCTATTCAGATGGCCACCCGCGGTGTAGATTTGGCCCGCGGATCACTGCCAGTGATATTTTGTTACTGATCTTTCTATGCTGGGGCCTCAAACCTCTTGCTCCCTGAGTACACTTAGTTGAATAGCCCTGATATACATTCACATAGTGTGCGTGCCTTTTATATTTACAAAAAAAAAATGTGTATAATATACATATAAACTGGCTGAGTGCTGTATATATCTGTTTCTAGTCTTCCATTACCTGTTGAAATTCTTCCACTGTTTACATTTGCTGTTGTTGAGATAAACAAATTCTGTTGTTAATTCTTTCAGTACCAGACAGCACACTATACATTTATTGGTTATTCTATACATGGGGAGGGAGGCATGATTGTATTGTGGCTTGCTTACCAGTCCGAAGGTCTTGATTTCAAATCTGCACCATGGCAGATGTTTTTTTTTTTTTTTTAGAACTGACCTCAGCTCTGAATTTTTCTAACACCTAAAATGGGTACCAGGTAATTCCCAGGAAGTAAAGGTGGCTGAAACGATGTTGACCATATCACCCGTTGAAGGTTGATTGATCTCCAAAAATATGAGTCTAGCAGCATTTGCTTGTTGCCCTGCTGGTGTAAAAGGGGCCTTTATTTTACTGGGGGTGTTTGTGTGTGTGTGTGTAAAGGATATGTGGTGTACATTTCATTTCACTCAGGCCATTTATAACACTAATCTATTCTATCTGGTGGCTAGTTGAGGTTACAACTTCTTTTGCAGACGGGTTGCCCCACAACTGCTCCATTCCTATGCCAGTGAAAATCACACAAAATGTCCCCCATTCTCCTATTTGAAAACTAATAAAAACCATGTCAGGCTCAGCAAAATCGTTAAGCTCGCACATGCAAAATTAATGTGTAAGGCAGCTTTCATATGTGAACATTAACAGTCCTACACCAGAATTGCAGCTCACTTTGATGCAAGCAGTCACTTATGAAAGCTGGCATTGTTAACATAACACTGCATCAGTACATGCCATACCAAAGGTTGATTGGCCACCCATTATGATTAGTGCAGTTCACATCACAAAGCCATCATGGGCTGAACAGAAAAAAATATTCCACTGTCTAGAGTGTCACACCAAGCACTTAACTCAGTAGCCAGGCGACAAAACCTTTGGACTTCCTGTCCAGAAATGGGGAATTGGCATCATCAGTTTGCCAGTGATTTGTCATAGTGGACCTAATCTATAATCTGTTCTTATTGTTAATTTTAAATCCTTCTGTTCCATAGTTATATTATTATTTATTCTAAATTTTAACAACTTTTGAATTACAAGAGTTGAAGTAATAGCTATCTGGACTGAAAGAGTTAACATAAATATCTACATGTGTGCTATTGCCTTTGCTGAGACTGCAGTCTCTGTTTAAATTTTTGTTGGTGCATAGAACAGTGATGAGCATTCCTTGGGGGTTTTTGTTGGCAAAGAAACAAAACAAGTATGGAGTAACCCATTTGCTGTGGAGCTGGATCTGCAGTTATTTGATGAACAGCATAAGTGTTTTCTGCTGGTCTTGTCATTGTACAGTTGTTAAATTGATTAATTGTGTCTTCCAGTATGACTGTTGCTGATTTTCTTTCCAGCACCTCCTATGAAAGTGAGGTGATTATTTGCTTGCTGGATGATATAAAAATGTGGGGTTCTGTCTGAAGAATAGTGACACTGCTGCCTCCTTCAATGGACATCTGATCTTCATTTATGTTTTCTGTAGATAGTTTGACAAACATTGTGGCATATATTAAAATTGAGGGGCTCATTTTCATTTCCGCCATTATTCCATATGGCTTTGTCACTCTCCACAGAACAACTGGCACAAAGTTCAAACTCTGTAGCTCCAGTGAGGATTCTCATCGATCTCCCTAGAAATTGCACTCATGAACTGACTGATATCTGTCAAAGGAACCCACAGCCTTCACAGTGTAAGCCAAACATCTTGACAACTTCAACCTCCCTGGGAGGCCGGGACCCTAGGTTAAAAGAGAAAAGAATGAATGTTACAACTGTGCTTTTACAGTATAATTTACTTACTTAGTTGCTCCTCTTCTACCTTGGGGTGTAGAGGTTTAGTAGAGAGATCACCAGACTTCTCTATCAGCAGTTTTCTATCTGGCTTTGTTCTTTTCCAGTCCTCTGTCAGTCAGGGACTGTCGGATGTTGTCTTCGTCTTCCCAGCAGACCCTGGGTCGCCCTTGAGGTCTGGTTCCCTGGTTCTTAGCCTCCCACACCTGCCATGGTGGCCGATTTTCTGCCATTCTGCACACATGTCCAGGTCATCGTAACTGTGAGTGATCCACTTGAGTTTGTAAGGGTTTCTTGACCTATTGTCTGATTGTGAACTTTGTCCCTTCATGATGAGTCACTTGAACCACCTTTCTCAGATATCTCATTTCTGAGGCCTGAAGCTGACTTCTATGAGCTGTTGTCATTGCCCATGACTCACACCAATTGGTCAGGACTGGCAAATGTGCTGTTTTAAAGTCAGTTGATATTATTTGCACACTAGCTCTTTGTCACTAAAATTATTCACCATTGTTTGTATAGATTCCCTATGGATTGAGTACTGGTGACCTTAATTTTTGGTCACATGCCAGGTTTGATTTATCATCATTCCCTAAAATTTTACTTTTCTTTTAGTTGCTAACTGTAGGCTGGCATTTTAAATGCTTTACCTAACTGGCTATTGTTTTCTGCCCTCTGAATTTTATTTCCATTATGTTCCTATAAATGTTAGTTTCCAGTTTATTACTGCAGATTTGTATTTTAGATATATTTTGAAAGCATTTAATTATGTTTCTGTCCTCTAAATATAATTCCCATATTTTCCTTTCAGTATTAGTTTTCAGAATGTTACTACCGGCTTTATTTTTTAGATACAAGTATATTTTCTAAGCTTGTCTTTTTTCTTTTGTGACATTCATTGCGACTTTGATTTGATTCTCCACTTTGTACCATGTTATTAGTTTCCAACAATATTTTATTTTTGACCTGTATTCTAGATTTATTTGTACATTCTGGTAACTGTTTTTCCTTGTGATCCCTATCCTTTGCCCCAGATATTAGTTTTCAGTTGATTACTGCTGACTTGTATTTTAAATGTCTTTTAAATTGGCAGTTGTATTTCTGTACTCTGTATTGACTCCCTATCTATTTTTTGCAACTATCAGTTTCCCAAAAATTTATTTAGACCCTTATTTTTTAAATATATTTTCAGTTAATGGATCTGATCCTGCATTTTTTACTCAAATAGCACCTTTTAATTATAGAATACTTGCCATTTTGATAGTAATTTGTCTCTGATTTCTGTTCAGATTTTCTCAAAATAACAGTTTTCTATCTGACTGCTGTTGACTTGCATTATATTTATTTTCTAACCTTCATTTGTTTTTGTATGCTATGGATTTATTCTCATATATTTTAACCTAATTATTAACTCCCAATTATAGATTACTTCTGACTTTCATATTTGCTACATTAGTAATTTGTTTCCTTCGCATTCTAGTCATTATATTTTTACATCTTTACTACAAATACTACATGAGCTAATCAGGCATACTGCTGTGATTTGTGATGCTTCCTTGTACAAGCCATATTGTTAAATAAATACCTTGTCCTATTTTGTCCGCTGCTCTGTTAAGTTCACAGTATTTGCACACCTGCCTTTGCTGACAGTTTGTGCCCTGTTTACTTGTGTTATCTTTTGTAGTTAACCAATTTATTCTTGAGTTTAGACTTAAATTTATATTAGTGCTTAGGTTTTTCTTTTCTTTTCTTGTTGTTTTGAAGGGCAGCTGGCCAGGGGGTTGAGAACACTGGGCTCTGAGTTGCGTGCCCCAGGTTCAAACCCTTGATAAGGTTTTAGATTTGTTTCTGTCAGGGGCTTAAACAGAATCCTAACCTGCACAGTGCTACATCCTTAAGCTGAAGACACCATGTTCAGATTCAGTCTTCAAAAGTTTTTCCAACTAACCAGAATTTTAATCATCATCATCGTCATGAGCATTTGATATCATAACCTAGATATTTAAGTAAAGTAAAACTGTGGGATCCTTTTTTTTTTTTAACGCTAGTGGTCAACATCACATCATGCCAGCCACTTTTACTTCCCAGTACTTTACCTGATATGCATTGTAGGCTGGGTTGACCTGTTAGCTAAGGTCATTTTAAAGACATCCCAGCACACTGATGATTTGAACCCAGGATCTTCAGGGGGGGGGGGGGCAGGCAGGCAGATGTGTGTCTGCTATGCTACCACAGCTATTATAAATGTGTGTGGGTTAGAATCATGTTGGATCTGAACACATTTTTGATCAAGTATTGGTCTGGTCTTCCCCCATGTGGGTCCTGAGGCTCCATTTTGGATATCAAAGAAGAGATCCACTCTTCCCCCCCCCCCCCCCCCCAACAAGCATGTTGTAGGAGATGACTTATTAGGGGTGATTCCTTCAGAGTTGGAGTGCATCGGCCTGAGAGGCAAGGAACCAACAGTCTGCATATAAATTAGCCAGATCTGTAAAATAGATGTGCATGCAGACCTCAAGTTCTGGATCTGGACCAAAGTCTGGAAGTTGAGGAACTACTAGAACTTCCTACTGGAATTTACAGTTGGTGAACAAGAAGAAGAAGAAAAAGAAGGTCTGGTCTTGACTGGATTTTATAAGCTAATATGGCACTTTTGCTACCACCTTGTTCTCTTAGTTAGTTTAATAAATTGAATTATAACAGATATACGGTCACAGATTATCTTTTTTTTGCATCATATTATTTATGTGTGTAGCTGACACTGATCTCACTATCTCTTAGTATTATTTATGATGGGAAATCAATAAGTAAGTCACAGATGGTTGTTTAAAAAAAAAAAGTACAATAACTTGAAAACCATTAATTTTTTTTACACATGCACTGTCTCTTTATTTTTCAGCATAATTTTCATCAACATTGATAAACTTGTTCCATCGTTTTATTAGTCATCCCAAACCTGCTTATAAAACTGCCTGCTCTGTTTTCTAAATCACATTTTCACTTCACATTCAACTTCTGCGTCATTCGCAGAATGTCTCCGGCCATGGTGGGTTTTCTGTGGACCATTATGTTGTATGCTGAACCATGTGATCACCCTATTGCAGCTGCTACAGAGTCAGCCATTAATTGCCTGTCACCTCAAATCATCTCCTCCACCCGCTGAAAAGATGTGTCAGTTGCACTCTCAACAGGTTGACCAGATCGGACTTCATCAACAATTATAGAGCATCCCTGAGAAATAAAAATTTACTAGTTATGCACCGCTTTACGGGTTAAACATTTATCAGCATAAACAGGAAGCATTTCCTTATGAATGTCCTTTGCAGGCCGTCTTTTTGAGGCCCCCCCCCCCCCCCCCCCCCCCCGCGCACACACACACAAAGCGCACAGCAGCCCGTTGTTCTTTGAGAGTACACTCGGTAGGTAGAGTTGCCGGTTTTTTTTTTTCTGTTTTGCATATGTGCATGCAATGCCTAGCACCACCTAACAAATGGAGACATAAAGTTTGATGTTGCTGTCCCCTAACGACACCTTTAGAAACCACCAACTACATTTTCCTGCCATCCCATAACCATTTGTGACTTACTTATTGACTTGCCCTCGTATTTAATTAGGTACACGTGATCAGCTAGCCAGTGGATACTATCACGATTGCCTGACATAGGAGTAAAGCACAGTGAAACATGTCTCTGCCACCTTCGAGGCAGAGATAGGAGACATTATAACCAACCTCTCATGGAAACAGTAGAAGTAACTTGGAGTGGCTTCTGCATCGATGGACTGAGCACACGTGGTAATACCTAGTGTGCAGTGAAGTCAATCATGGTAATGTAACATAGCTAGCTGCTGCTTTCATGACGTCTAGATTTAACTGCTGCATCCTGTTCTTCAGTCAAAATCTCTGGTTATGCCATAACCGGGGGGGGGGGGGGGGGGGGGGGTGGATAAACATAAGTTAATGTCAGTAAATGCTTTTGAAGACACATGGTCTCTATCTATTCCCTTTTTAACTGCCATATTGTACTTAGTATTATATAATGTTAGTCTCATTTTTTTTTTCACATTGCTTTTGAACACTTAAAAAAAAAAATATGTCTGCTACATTGTTTTGATCCTCATGTTATAACTCACTTGTACTGGATTTTTGTTGCTTTATTACAAATGTTATATTTTGTTTGCGAGTGTGGAGGTTTGGTTGAGGAAATATTTATTCAGTTGTTTATAATAAAACATATTGACTACAGAATTGGAAGAAACCTGTGATTCCTAGTAGTCCAATCAATCGCTGCAGTGATGTTTTATATTCATTTTTTTTGTCTGCTTAAGTTTTATTATCCTTCTTTCAAAAAGTGGGGTCTAAATATGTGGTTCTTGCAGCATTAAAATGTGTGTGCATTCATTGTCTATGTTGTAGTGTGTACATATGTCTAGTCCTGGTGATTGTATGTGTTTCAGTTTAAAAATAACTGAATCTGTCATGGGAACTGCAGGAGCCTAGCAGCTAAGTGCTTGTCTGCTAGCCTGGATTTCTTGGTTTTAAATCCTTGGGTTTAAATCCTTATCAAGGCGGCGCCCATAGGTTCGAGGAAACATCCCTAATAAGGGGACTGTTACTACATGCTTGTTAAGAAGCAGTGGGTCCTAATTGGAACTCTTCCCTTGCTGCTGAAGATGGGGACAGAGCGCTTATGTGAGTGTTCCGAGTGATGTAATGTTGATTCTTAATTCAACATTCAACAACATAACACACATCTTTGCAGTTTCCACCTAATTGGTCACAAATCTGCTAACTGTCCATAATTGACTTCCATAGATCAGGAGTAGCTTTGTACGCTTCCATCATCTTGTTGTACCGTTACACATCACACAGGGCTCACACTCTGGTCTTTCATTCCATTCTGACCTCTGCAATCATGTTGGTATCGTGGATGGAATCAGGTCCAGGACCTTAGGTCTCTATCAGCTACATTCATCTGTGAGTTACTCTTGAACATCCCTACTTCCTCAACCCATTTCCTAGTAATTATTTTTGAGCCAAGTAGTCCGCATGTCTGTCTAGCCAGTGACTTTCACAGAGCAGCATTTGATATTGCTTACCAACATAAAATACATGTATGTCAATAGAGATTATAAAGACACTGTATGTATCTAAATTTAGCCAGGAGACACATAATTTGCATGGACATAAAACCTAGCTGCACCTGATGTAACTGAAATCCTTCATCCATGACCAATCAGTCAGCCATGTGGTTTGACATGAGGATGTGCAGTAACCAGAATGTCCTAGTGTTCACTTTTTTTGACAGGTAGGATAATTAGGATAGAGTGGAGAAAAGGATAATTGCTTTTTAACTCAGTAACCAGTAGGAGTCACTGTAGCGTAACAGCTAGACGCACGCCTGCGGATCGGAAGATCGTAGGTTCAGGTCTTGATGAAGCCGGCCTTTTTTTTTTTCAAAAATGACCCTGGCTCTCAGGTCGACCCAGCCTTTAGTTGGTACCAGGTGCCTTTGTAAGGAAGTAAGCGCTGCCGGCATGATGCTGACCACATCATCCACCATGTGCCAATTGGTCTGTAAAAATTTAGGTCTAGCCCTATATGCCCAGTATGCTTTAGGTGTGAAAAATGGTCCCTTTTTTTTTTTTTTTTTTCAGTTTCACTTACTAAGAACGCTCGGTTAACATGAACAAAATTTTGGTCCCTGCAAGTTTGGGTTTTTTTTTCAGACTGGTTAGTTTTTAACCTCAACTCTTGATATTTAGGTCCCTCAGAATTTGGTTTTACTGTAATACTACTTTTTGCCTAAAACATTAGTTTCACTACATCTACCCCATAGTATCTCTGTTTAGCTATTTTAGACATTTGTATTTATCTCATCTGCTAGGGATAGAAGTAAGTTACAGTAATAGCTTCTCCCCCATAATATCTATGTTCAACTGTTTTAGACATTTGTGTTTTTCTCAACTCCTTGGAATAAAAGGATTTTACAAAAACAGCTTTTGCCCCATCGTATCTTTATTAAGCTGTTTTAGACATTTGTATTTATCTCAACTCCTTGAGATAAAAAGAAGTTACAGTACCAGCTTCTGCCCCATCGTATCTTTGTTAAGCTGTTTTAGACATTTGTATTTTTCTCAACTCCTTGGAATAAAAGGATTTTACAATAACAGCTTCTGTCCCATAGTATCTCTGGTCAGCTGTTTTTAGACATTTGTGTTTTTCTCAACTCCTTGGAATAAAAGGATTTTACAAAAACAGCTTCTAACCCATAGTATCTTTGTTAAGCTGTTTTAAACATTTTTATTTTTCTCAACTCCTTGGGATAAAAGGAAGTTACAGTAACAACTGCTTGCTAATGAAAGAGTGCCCCCTCGCCCAATAAAAAAATCGGTTTTTTTTTTTTTTTTAAATATAAGTTTAAAAAATATATATATATAAAAAAGAATAATGCACCTCAATGACTAGATGCTTCCCAAGCGTTTTAGTGTTTTTAGAGGCAGGCTCGCATAACTGACCTAAAGCTCACAGGATGACCCAGCCTAAATGTGGGTAACGAAATCTCCTGGGAAGTAAAGTTGGCTGGAGTGACACTGACCGCATCACCTGCCAAGTGCTGATTTGTCTATAAATTAAAATTGCACCATATGCTCCAGTGGCCTGCGAAGGGTCTTTTTCTCTACTTACATACTTTTAGATGAAGGTATATTTGCTGAAGATTCCAGAAATGTTGACACAATATTTTATGGAGTAAATTCAAACTTTACTGTCCATTTTTAATCACTTAGCTGCATTTGTGTCATTTATCTGTTTTCAGTGTCATTATTGCTCTGTGCGTATGTTTGCAATGTTGTGTTGTTGATGTTTTATTTGCAGTATTTCCCTCAAGCTTCCCATTTGGTTTTCTGCAGAACGAATTTAAGGGATCTGTGATATCCTTTTCACCAGGGCTATTCAACAAAGTTTACTCAGGGGCTGAAATGTTGAATAGAGGGATTGTCGCAGGCCAGAAGCCCAAGGCCTGACATAGAAATATTAGTAGTAAAATAAGCAGTGATCTATGGGCCATTTGCTAGACCTCTGTAGGCTTCAGTCCGTGGACTGCCAGTTGAATATCCTTGCTTTACACACATTCACACATACACGCACAGACACTCTCTTTCTCTCTCTCTCTCTCTCTCTCTCTCTCTCTCTCTCTCTCTCTCTCTCTCTCTCTCTCTCTCTCTCTCTCTCTCTCTCTCTCTCTCTCTCTCTCTCTCTCTCTCTCTCTCTCTCTCTCTCTCTCTCTCTCTCTCTCTCTCTCTCTCTCTCTCTCTCTTAATTTTAGAATTTTGTTTTTCAGTTTTGATATTTATAAATTATAATAAATTCATGGGCATGACTAAAAAAAATTGGGGCCCATATTTGATCTTCAGAAATAGAGGTGTCTGCAGGTGTTAACTGATTGGGAACCACTGCTCTAATATATCCAGACTTTGTGATTCAGTTACCACTTTTATGCTTGTAAATGTTCAGATGTCGTTGGGTGCTGAAATTATTGTGCACAATATGCAGACCTAGGCTGAGCGGTTGACATGAATATTGCCGGAGTCTCTTGAATTAAGAAGGGTGGACTGAATGCCTGCTAAACCATGTATCGAATGTGACAGTGCTATTCTTGATGTTGACTTTGACTTAATTTATCTTGAAAATGACATCAGGCTTTCACATATTTTTAGTATTGTAAAATTTTTTTTACAAATGTCGAATTTGTGAGCCTTTTTGTTTTCTGCAGCTAGTGTTTTTTATTTCTCCTCCACTCAAATAATGTGTGGTTGGTTTCATTCTTTCCCATCCCCTCCCAAACCTCCAGTTAATACCCACATATTATATTAACCTATACTTCATGTGTGGGTTAAAGGGCCCTGTTGTAGGGAACACAAAAATAGACCCACTGCCTACTCAAAAGCATGCCGTAAGAGTCGACTATTTGGGAGCTTCCTTCCAAGTCATAGTGCATCTGTCTAAGAGGCAAGGAACCAGTTGTCTGCATACAAATGTCAGATCTGTAAAACGGATACACACCCAACACTCAGGTTCTGGAACAGGACTGCAGTCCAGAATTGGATGAACAACCAGAACTTTCCGCCAGAGTTTACAGCTGGTGAACGCGAAGAAGAAGAAGAAGATATTAACCTATTTTTTTTAAACCAGTATTAAGCTTATTTTGCCGTGATGTTTCCAACTGTTGAAGAAACTTTTGACTTTCCAATATTTGCCACTGATTCCATAGACATTTGTGCTTTTATGAGACTTGACGACATTTCCATAGTTGTTACTCCTTTCCAGAATTGTATCTTTGGCTTTTGTTTTTGCAACATGTTTGTGATGCATCCTGGTGAAGTCTGCTACTAGCTAGCATGTTTGAATCGACATCGTTGTCTCATTATTGTTTATTTGTTAATGTGTGTTATAGTGTTGTTGTTGTTTTTTTTTTCAGGTGTTTTGCAATTATTATTTTTTTTTTAACACGTACCTTTGTACATGTCTTCTAATGAAGACACTTTGAGTCGAAACATCAATTGTTGTTGTTTTTTTTTCCCTTAAAATTCCCCTTCTCAGTCTGTAACATGAATATTTGACACCTGAGCTGAGCTAATTTTCAAATGCCAATCTGACATAGCTCTCGAGGTAGTTAAAACTCACAAACCCCTCTGTCACACCAAGGTGTTTTAATTGTTCCCCTACAGGATGTTATCATGAAAGTGTATCACTACACTGGTTCAAAGAGTTTATCACTACCCTAATTCAAAGAGTTTATCACTGCACTGATTCAAAGAGTTTATCACTGTACTGATTCAAAGAGTTTATCACTGTACTGATTTAAAAAGTTCATCACTGCACTGATTCAAAGAGTTTTTCACTGCACTGATTCAAAGAGTTTATCACTGCACTGATTCAAAAAGTTTATCACTGTACTGATTCAGAAAGCCATATTTTATATGGAAGTCCAAAAGGGACTGATTCCAGACACTCCCTTCAACCATCTAAAACAGTCATATTGGAGCACCCTGCGGCTTCTTTTTATCGTCCATGCCATGTGGCGTTGGTAGTCATGTCTGTCCACAGCCTATCCACAAGAAGCCTTGTTTACTTTCAGTCAGTTCTGACACAGATGATCCTCCATACTGTAATGTCAGACTGTCCAGCATCTTCTCTCTTGATCTCCATTTGCCTCTTTTTCCCTCTGAACTTCCTACCATCACGATGTAGTCCAGTTGTCTCCTTCTTCAGGCATGACTAAAGAATGTAGATTGTCTCCTTCTAATATGGACAGTCAGTTCTTTTTGTGAGTCAGTTTCTTTCAAGACTTTCTGACATCAAGACATCTTCTTGAGTTCTTTACATCCTCTCTCAAGACATCTTGTAAAAATGAAACCCTATGGCAGCGCAAAATAATCTCCTGTCTTGTGTGAGTGGGCAAATCCCCCCCCCCCCCCCCAAGTGTTTGCAATTATCAGTTATTTTTGTACTTTTCTATTGATTTGTTTCTATGCCTTGTGTTGTTTACTCAGTATTTGCAGTCTTTGCTAAACACTTGTATCTTCCTTTAAATGTATTTATCATAAAAAATATTTTTGGGAATATTCTATTAGCTGACACTACTTTCAGATCATATTAGTCGTGTTTATGGACACTTGTTTTTAGCAGTCTTTCCTCACATTTAAAAGTACTTATAATTTTTTTTTTTGGTGTGGAAAAATCAGTATTGTGCGTCGGGTGACGTGTGATTTCCAAATGATTTGATATCTTTTACATCTTTTTATTCAAATAAATATTTATAACAAATAATGCTGTTTAGGCATTATGTGAAAATGAAGCCCAGTTGTTATACCCACTTTGTGCCTATAACCAAAGAACTGCTGGTTTTGATAATGGTTATATAATTATACCTACCATGTCTACACACTATGCAGAACTTTGTCTTAGTGGGGTCCTTGTCTCAAAATAATTTGCAGGCTTACCTTTTTTAAATGGCAGAGTAAGTACCCACTAGTATTTGAAACAAGTATGGAAAAATATAAAGTAAACATTCAGGGATTTTTTATATAAAATAATGTAAAATATTGGGTTGGAAAGGGGGGGGGGGGGGGGTAAACTGTTGAACTCCATGTGTGTGTTGTAGGGCCTCATTGTGGGCTAAACAAGAATAAACCTACTGCCTCCCCAACAAGCATGTCGGAAATGTTGACTCGCTGGGGGCTTCCTTTGAAGTCGGAGTGCATCAGCCTGAGAGACAAGGAAACAACAATCTGCACACAAATATGTCAGATCTGTAAAACGGATGTGCATACAACATTCAGATTCTGGAGCAAGACTAAAGTCCAGAGGTGGACAAACAACCAGAACTTTTTGCCAGAGTTTAAAGCCGGTAAAGGCGCAAAAGAAGAATCCTGGTTTCTGGGATGTTTGACTGATTCTCATCCTTGAGAATGCAAATCTGGAGGAAGAAAACTTTGTAAAAAAAATGGTTTGCCAAAATTGGATGTTTTGGCCCAAAAGCTACAGATACTACAGTCTGGCTGTAAACCACAATGAGGAGTATTAACTTCCATTTTAAGCTTTTATTGGAAAATTAAGAAAATATTTGTTGCATGTTGCTTATTGTGTGAGATGCTTTCTCATACTCCTTCCAATTGAATTATTTGATTTGTTCTTTACCACTATTTATCCAGCTTCTGAATGTAGATACATAAAGAAATGATGTCATTTACAACTAAA
The DNA here is from genome assembly GCA_905116865.2 of Candidula unifasciata. Classification (NCBI taxonomy): domain Eukaryota; kingdom Metazoa; phylum Mollusca; class Gastropoda; order Stylommatophora; family Geomitridae; genus Candidula; species Candidula unifasciata. The sequence goes on from CAJHNH020008090.1 coordinate 227,413, forward strand.
ATTATAGTATAGAAATTTAATAAAAACACATCTCATTGCATGGACACAGATGTATTGGTTTGCTTTTCCTTGTTAGTTATTGTACTTG
>CAJHNH020008090.1:232500-247500 GCA_905116865.2 Candidula unifasciata
TTTTCTACGCCTATTCTAAATAAATTGTCTGACCACTGCACTGCATTAGTGAGCGCGATTCGTACGCTAACTGCTGTTGTTAGGGGACGTGTTTGTGTGCGTCACTCTCTACAGTCCGGTCTTGGAGGCAGGCGTTTTTCCTTGTGTCTCGCCAATTGACCGTTATACAGACAAGATTCCTTGTTCTCTTTTTTATTTACTATGGGATTTTCTGAAGATCCAACGAGTGTCTACGTTTGATAGTGTGGTTCCAACTGCCACGACCCAGTAAACGTTTTACGTATGCTGAATTACGGTGTTGAATGTGTGGACGACACGGGTGCCGGAGTCTCTCAATAGCGACTTGAGTTTCCTGGATCCGCACCTGAAGCTGATTCGTTCCGGTGAAGTGAGGCGACAGTCCTTGATTAATACTAGAAGCTGATTCGTTCATGTGTGGTCGTACTGGGAAGTACGGCAGAGAGAGAGTTTCCTTTTCGGCATCCGGAGAAGCTGATTCATTCCTGTGTAACCGTGCAGTAAAGTACGGTGGCGTATTACTCCACTCTGAGACGCTGAGGAGCTACGAGATCTGATCAGATAAGTGACGTGGCAGACTAAGATAACTCGTCTCCAAATGTGCCTTCATGGTCATGTTTTCTCCTTCGCCGTGATGAACACGATAGTCTATAGGTCTATTTAGACTAATTCTTTCTCTTGTGTTAGATTTTTAAAGTTGTGATCGTTCTTTTTATTTCTTCGCTACGGTTTCCCTTAACTTTGTTATAGTAAATTAATTACAATCGTGATGAAATTCAGTAGTCTTCTAGTTGATAGAAAAGTTTCGTGTTACTGAATTTTATTGTCTTATTCAGAGAGGCAGGGTTGTCTTGTCAAATTCGCTGTTGATTATTTGTTCGACTGGACTTGTTTTTTTTTTTCCAGTCTGGGGGCAATTAGTGGTGAGGACGTCTGGCCGAGAGGTACCCAAGTGTTCATAAAAACCCTGTGGAGTCAGAGCTCGTGTCACCTCATCCCTGAGACAGGTTGAATGGAAAGTTTGAACCGAGGGTTAGGCCTCTAGACGAACGAGAGCCACCATTCAAAACTCTCCTGTCTCAGAGCACCTGAGGGATTTGTGAAAATATCCTGTAAGTAAGGTGCGCGACAAAACTGCCATACGACAGTCACTATCGTAAAATGTGGTCTCATGTCCGGGATCGTCGTTCTTTGTAATTGTAATTTGTCAACAGTGAATTAGAGTGTTCAGTAGTTGTGCTGGATACTTGACCAGCAGGTTGTCATAGTGATAAGCTGTCTGGTAGATTTGGTGACTACTTTGAATACGTTCCTTATAATCTTCCTAGGAAGAAATAAGAGGTTGTTTCAGTAGTCTTTGACAAGCGGTTCTTCCTGTTTTCACATTGTAGGATTCTATTGGTCCTAGTGATAGGAAGATTGTCTTTCTGAAGTAGTGACAATTGTTCTTCTGGTTTGTGTATTGTGGTTTTGGTTGCATCACCACTGGCGTTTTGTGTCTAACATTTACTATTATCGTAAATTGTTGCATATTTGTTGGATCTTCTTTTAACTATCTTTACAGCTCAACATGGCGCAGTCCAGAATTTCTATTCCAGAGCTGAAAGAAATGGCTGTCCAGATGGGACTGGAAGGAAGGGAGTTGACCGATTGGATTAAGACCACAGAAAGAGAAATGAGAATGGAGGCTCGTGAGTCTGAACGGCTCAAACTTGAGGCTGAAAAGGAATCCGAGAGGCTCAGGATCGAATCCGAGAGACTCCAGGAAACTGAGAGACTCAGGATCGAATCCGAGAGACTCCAGGAAACCGAGAGGCTCAGGTTGGAGTCCGAAAGACTCAGAATCGAAGCCGAGAACGAAGTAAAGATGAAGGAGCTGGAAATTCAGGCACAAAGAGATAGCCAGATTTCTAGATCTCAGTCTTCAGAAATGGAGACTGTGTCTACTCACTGCATCTCGACACCTGCCATGAATTTTCCTATGCCTGCCTTTGATGCGAAGCTGGAAACGATTGAGCAGTATATCGATAAATTTGTTAAACTTGCAACTATCTATAATCTTGAGAAAGATAGATATACATTAAAACTGGCACAGGGATTGAGAGGAGAGGCATATGAAATTTTTCAGCGGATGCCCACTGGCTCCGATACTGACTTTGAAGCCCTGTGCCAGGCTTTATTGAAAAGGTTCGAGTTAAATGCTGCGAGTTACAGGCATAAGTTTAGAAATGAAAGGAAAATGATTGGGGAAACTTATCCGCAGTTTGCAGATAGATTAAAAAGTTATCTGAGTAAGTGGCGTGAAATGGCTGGCTATGAAGCTTCCTTCGAAGATCTGCAAGAATTGTTCCTAACCGAACAATTAAAGGACACTCTACCGAAGTCAATGCAAACTTTTCTCACCGAGAACGGTGCAGAAAAATTGACTGACATTTTGGTTCATGCCGAACGGTACGAGTTAGCCCATAAGGATGATAGTTCGGGGAAAGCCAAGCCACATAATAATCATGATAGGAATAGTCAGAAAGGTCAGAAAACTCCAACTCCAGGTTCCCCTAAAAAGAGCCCATCCCATGTAAAACACCAGAATCCTTCTAAATTTGGCAGTTCGCAACAGAAACAGTTGTACAATAGTTCTAGAAAACCCTACTGTAGGAATTGCAATAATAATTCCCACCACACTAATGATTGTAAGGTGAAGTCAGCAGGGGGGACTCAATTGTCAGCTATGTTGACGACTGTCGGTTCGTCTGCCGCAGAGAAATTATATAACCGTTCCAATAGGCCACCTGTGGTAGAGAAGGTCTGGGCTAATAAAAAGAGAATTTCTTGTTTATATGATTCGGGGTTGTCCTATTCCGCGGTCTGTTCCCCTGAAATCGTTAGAGCTGATCAGTATACAGGTGAATTTATAGAGCTCAGATGTGCAACTCTTGATGCTCAACCCATGAACTTGCCGGTAGCTAAGATAGAGGTCAAGTCTAGATACGTTACTGGAGAGATTGAGGCGGCCGTTTTGAAACGGAGTACGTTCCCTCTTATTTTAGGAGCTCGTTATGTCTATTTAGCGAATGCCCCTACACCTTCAGAACAGCTTGCGGCGATGACCACCCGTGCGCAACATAAATGTGCCACGGAAGATCAAAGTCACGTAAATCCCTTACCTGACGAGATCAAGGTAGCCCAAGAGACTGACCCTACCCTTAAGGCATGTTTCAAAAAATTACCTGTCTGTCACACTCCGCCGAGAAGAAATGATTACTTTATGAAAGGTAAGTTGCTTTTCCGCGTTGGGGGTGACCAATATACTGAGCATAGTCAGCTGGTCGTGCCACGACCATATCGGCAACAAATTCTCCAAATGGGTCACACGATAGTGCCCATATGGGAATAAATGCCACGACTCAACGTATTTCCTGTCATTACTTTTGGCCGGGTATGACAACGGACATAATACGTTTTGTCAAATCTATTCCGGAGTGCCAAAGAGTCGCCCCGAAAGGCAAGATTGCACCAGTTCGACTGGGAGAAACTCCCATAATGTCCACTCCCTTCGAGAGAGTGGCTGTCGACTTGGTGGGACCCCTTCCCCTCACGAAAAAGAAGAATGCCTATATCTTAACCCTGGTAGATAGTTGCAGTGCCTGGGGTGAGGCTGTACCGCTTCGTAAGATAGATAGTCAGAGTGTGGCTGAAGCTCTGATTGGCATCTTTACTCGTGTAGGATTTCCCACACAAATCTTGACTGACAACGGATCGCAGTTCAAGGGGAAATTGATGGAGGAGGTGTTTCAAATTCTTAAATCTCATCATATATGCACTAGTCCATATCGACCCCAAGCGAATGGCCAAAATGAGCGATTCAACGGGACGTTGATTTCACTGCTGAGGAGGTTATCCCAAGAGAAACCGGAGAAGTGGGACGAATACGTGGCTGCAGCACTATTCGCTTATCGCGAAGTCCCTAATGCTTCCACCGGCTTTTCACCAGCAACGTTGGTTTTTGGGAGGCCCATTTCTGGTCCTTTGGCCATACTCAGAAAAACGTGGACGGACGAAAATGCAGATGAGACCTTGAGGACCACGTCACGGTACGTGCAAGAACTCAAAGAAAAATTGAAGTTAGGTTGGGACCTAGCTAATAAGAATTTGAATCGTGCTCGTCAACGTTACGCAGCACACTTCAACAAAAAGACGAAGGAACGTAGTCTTGATGTTGGAGATAAAGTTCTGTTACTTTTGCCAACGGGTAGATCCAAGATTGATTTAGCTTGGGCAGGCCCTTATTCCGTGTTGGAAAAAGTCTCCAGAATGCACTACAAGATAAGTGTGAAGGGTAAGTCGAAGGTTTACCATATTAATCTTCTCAGAAAGTATAATGAGAGAGAGATAAATGGACCGGAGACTCTGTTAACACTGTCTGTAGCAATGGAGGTGGACGGAGGAGAAACCATTGCGGTAGAAGATCCTCTCCATCCCAGGGAAACATACAAGGATGTAGAGATTAACCCTGCTCTCTCCTTGTCCCTAATTGAACGGCTCGCACGTCTCTTGTCAGAATGTTCTTCTGTTTTGACAGAGAAGCCTGGGCGTCCTTCGGTGATCGAACACGATACGAAGTTGGTGAATGACGAACCCATTCGCCAGCGCCCGCGTCAAAACCCCCCTTCTAAAGAAGAGGCTGTGAGAGGGAAGGAGTGATTTCGTCCTCAGAATCCTCTTCCAGTGCAAACGTCGTTTCACTGAGGAAACGGTCAGGAGAACACCGTTAATTCTCCAGAACGGGGTTATTCATTCGGCTAATCCGGTAACAGATTTGGAGGCAATGTTATTGCGTGGAAAAGTTAATGCTATCTAGATGCCTAAGTCAAGTAAGTTCGTCATTTGACGCATTGCAATAAAGGTATTTTATTTTATATATCTTATTCAGATCTCGAAAGAGCCTTGTTTCGTTCCTGGTGGGAGACTCCGCATAGCGTAGCCAATCCCTGTCTGAATTAAATATGCCTTCTATTATGAAGGATTGTTGAGTCATGTGGTAACAAATATTATATTAGTTTACCGACTGCAACTTTTTGATATATAAAATAGTCTCGAATATTCGGATCTCACATTAGCAGAAGCAGGTACCTTGAGAGGAGGCTCTGCTTGCTAGTCGGTAATCCTCCCTGACTGAATATATTTCGGTTCTCCAGTGAGCTTGGTCGCGTTTCTGGCTAGGGATTTGTGATTGACTTAAAGTCTTCCTTAACCGAATGAGATGTTCTAGATGCAAAGTTCGGTGACTGAATTCCCGCAATCTATTTGATGAAGTACATGTAAGTTCCTCTAAGTTGCCCTTTTGGCTGAAGAATCTCTGTTTGCTGTGAAACATCACTTGGACTTAACGTCCACAAAAACACATTTTTATACACAAACATTTTTATACGTGTATATTGTGAGTTTCACGGGGCAGACTGACCATCAACCTTTGGTGTTCCTGGCTTCATCTGCCCTCTTGAACCCAAGGTTGATGAGATGGTCGTAGCTGCTGCAACCTTATTCGTTCACAGTGGAATATCTTCCCGGTGGACAGAATGTGGGAGCAGACTTTTTGAGTCGCCACCCTTCGTCTGCTGACGTGCTGACTGAGGATGGGGACAATGTTGTGGAACCTGTACCTGGTGATGGTTAGATGTGTGATGCTGTCGTTCGATTCGCGTGACGCTCATCTCCTTTTGGGGGAGCTCTGTCGCATGACAGCATCCACACATCTGCCACAGCAGGAAGGTCCATATAGCTGACCACCCTAAACTCGTCATCGTAACTATGTAATAGAATAGGCCAAGCATAGTTAGATAGTTCGTTTGTTGTGGGGGAGTCCTGATAGGAAAAATCCATATAAAACCCTTTGATAATGACTCTTTTAGGCTTTGAGTGTCGAATTAAATGTTAGGACGCCTTTTCTACGCCTATTCTAAATAAATTGTCTGACCACTGCACTGCATTAGTGAGCGCGATTCGTACGCTAACTGCTGTTGTTAGGGGACGTGTTTGTGTGCGTCACTCTCTACAGTCCGGTCTTGGAGGCAGGCGTTTTTCCTTGTGTCTCGCCAATTGACCGTTATACAGACAAGATTCCTTGTTCTCTTTTTTATTTACTATGGGATTTTCTGAAGATCCAACGAGTGTCTACGTTTGATAGTGTGGTTCCAACTGCCACGACCCAGTAAACGTTTTACGTATGCTGAATTACGGTGTTGAATGTGTGGACGACACCGGTGCCGGAGTCTCTCAATAGCGACTTGAGTTTCCTGGATCCGCACCTGAAGCTGATTCGTTCCGGTGAAGTGAGGCGACAGTCCTTGATTAATACTAGAAGCTGATTCGTTCATGTGTGGTCGTACTGGGAAGTACGGCAGAGAGAGAGTTTCCTTTTCGGCATCCGGAGAAGCTGATTCATTCCTGTGTAACCGTGCAGTAAAGTACGGTGGCGTATTACTCCACTCTGAGACGCTGAGGAGCTACGAGATCTGATCAGATAAGTGACGTGGCAGACTAAGATAACTCGTCTCCAAATGTGCCTTCATGGTCATGTTTTCTCCTCCTCGCCGTGATGAACACGATAGTCTATAGGTCTATTTAGACTAATTCTTTCTCTTGTGTTAGATTTTTAAAGTTGTGATCGTTCTTTTTTATTTCTTCGCTACGGTTTCCCTTAACTTTGTTATAGTAAATTAATTACAATCGTGATGAAATTCAGTAGTCTTCTAGTTGATAGAAAAGTTTCGTGTTACTGAATTTTATTGTCTTATTCAGAGAGGCAGTGTTGTCTTGTCAAATTCGCTGTTGATTATTTGTTCGACTGGACTTGTTTTTTTCCAGTCTGGGGGCAATTAGTGGTGAGGACGTCTGGCCGAGAGGTACCCAAGTGTTCATAAAAACCCTGTGGAGTCAGAGCTCGTGTCACCTCATCCCTGAGACAGGTTGAATGGAAAGTTTGAACCGAGGGTTAGGCCTCTAGACGAACGAGAGCCACCATTCAAAACTCTCCTGTCTCAGAGCACCTGAGGGATTTGTGAAAATATCCTGTAAGTAAGGTGCGCGACAAAACTGCCATACGACATCGTCTTACAGGTAAGTCTTTTATTGTTGATTTGTAGAGATTTACTTCCGTCTTATTTAGGCAGACCCTAACATCTACATTATGTCAGTAGCATTGTAATTCATAGTTGATGGAAGCAGCAGTTCTGACAAACCAGGAGGTGCACATGTGTCATGACACACCGCTAACACTGTGGCAACCAGCAACTCGCAGTGCACATTTCCACCAGATTTCCACCAGAACAGCGTATATACAGTCACCATGAAATGCACAGCGCACAGTGTCATGCCATACGCTCAGCTCAGTAACTGGTCGACCGAAACAGGTGCCCCATCCAGTTTCAGTTTGGGGGATTGAAACCCAACCTGCCACTGGATTACTGTGAAGAACGGGGTCGACCGTATAAAGGTGAGCTAATCTTGAGCAAGAGCTGCTAAGTGACATTAAAGAGTCTTATATCATTACTCCAATAGGATTTAGAGCTCCTTGTCTTTCTAAATTATCCGTTTATACATTTAAAATCATTCTAAACATAAACTAAATTATTATAGTTATTTACCATTCGGCATTTTTTTTTTTTATTATTAAACTGATTATCATTGCGCACTTAACTCTTTCAGTACCATCACAAGAAGTTTCCTAAAGGAAACAACTATAATAAAATGATATCACCGCATTACCTTCAAAGTGCCAGCACATGATGCACAGCACTTAAAATATTTGGCCAGGTGTGCTTATGGAGCTCAGACTAAATATGAAAGATACAACTGTACAGCATGTCTTGTTTGATACACACAATTAGTTAATGAGCACGTGTGGTGGGTTTCTTGGGATAGAAGGGGTTAAAAGGCTTACACCCCTCCCCAAAATGTGTAAGGGGGATAAAGGGCCTCTTCCAGCCTGTGTTCTTTGTGTCAGCGCTCCTTGTCTAGCCGCATATGTCCGATTGCGCCAATGGTATTAAAGTAGCCCCTGTATGCGTGTTTTTTTTTTTTTTTTAAAGTACCCTATCTACACTGATAGTCCATCAGGTCAGGAGATGAAAAGGAGAAAACTGGAGTACATCGTGATAGTAGGAAAGTTCGAGGGGATGAGAGGCAGAGCGAGACAGAGAAAAGATACTGGACAGTTTGATATCACGACATGGAGAATCATCTGTGTCATAGTTGATTGAAGGTACACGAGACAGAAGGTTGTGGATAAGACATGACTACCAACGCCACACGGCATGGACTGAGAAGTCCACCAGGCTTGCTACCGGCCATCACGCGTAGCCGCTACGACAAGTTAACACAGCTAAGCATACTGTTACTGCACTGGTTCAGTATAGTCGCGATGAGAGTTCGCACGCTTCTAACTGGATCAAGTTCACTCCTACTGAAGATCTAAGCAGGGATTACTTAGGCTAAGCGGATTATTTAAATACAACAGGTAGCTGTGGGAAATAAGTTTTACGGATCGATCGCTAAAGATGAAAGTATAAATCCTTTACATTATCGAACTTTCACTGAAAAGTCATATATACAAGATAAACAACTGACACCGTTATCTGCATAATGGCAATCGATTCATAAATCAATAAATAAATTTAGAAGGGGAAAAAGGCATAGGAATTGATTTACTGTCCCGATGTAATACTGGTTTTCTTCATATCAAAAGTCCCTGACTGGCTTATGTGCTGTGAATGCATTTTCATCCTAAATTAGCGATATCGAGTCAGCTGCAGGCGATCTGGTTGCATGTTTTTTTTTACGTTTATTTTGACAGCGATGTCAGTGTGGTAGCCTTCAGAAAGCTGGGGTAAACAGTTGAACGCTAATCTGCACACGAATGCTATACAGCAGCTATTTAGTGATTGGGCTGGTTTGCGACATGCTGAAAACGACGTTTAGCTAAGTTCGCTTTCATATTTCAAATAATTATGTAATTTTTTTTTCTAAGATGTACAAAAAAAGTCGTCCCTATGTGGGATGCAATTTTTTTAAAGCCCCACCCTGGCTTTCGCCGGGAGCCTCGAATATAGCCGGGGCATAGATATGGACTAGCCTAACGGCTGCATGGGAGTTTCTGGGACCTCTCCACGAGTGATCCTCATCCGCATGGTGGCACTTTGTGTCACAGGGTGTATATCGCTTGTGCGATGTCCTGGTGGGGTACAAATATCTACCTACCTCATATTTAAAAAACAAAAAACATCGCATTCGGCAACCCTCCAGACCCACACTGGACTACAGGTTACTTAGTAAGCATGTTCTTTGTTGTCTGTATTTACATCTTAGCACACAGATCCGATGTATGCCTGCTTGGTCCTCTTATGCAGCAGCCATCCCAATCTCCATGCTCAACACACCAAGTGGGAGTTGACTGGCATATCATCTTTCTTTACCAGCAACCAGTTTCTACACGTTTACCCTCGTTGCTCATTTTCTACAGGCGGTTCACTGTCTCCGACTCCTTTGTCTCAAATTCTATAGAACGCAGCGTAATCTGTATGTCTGCTCTGTCCGTACTTCCTCCTTCACCAGCCACTACACACACGGCCAGTCTATCGGCTCTTTCATTTCCTTTCGTCCCGGGGTGTAGTCAGGATAGTTTCTTGAGGCGGGACTTCTGGATGTTGCCAACGCATTCTAATCGAAGCTAACCAGTTTGGATCTTCCAAAGCATGCTCGTTAAGTCTCTCACTATCAATGCGTGAATTGTTTTCTGTTGTAACAGCCAAGCAAGTGCCACTGTAATAGCTGCTATTTCCATCGCCATGCTAGAAGTAGTTGAGCTAAAAGCCTGACTTTCTTCTGTTACTGTCTTCCCATTTACCTGCGCTGTGTATGCCCACCCAGACCACACCACACTCCGTAAACGTCTTGCAGCGCCCAAGTGAAACTGTGCTTTATAGCTAAAAGGTTGAACAGGATATCCCAGTCTGAAACTGTTTGATTCTCATCCTTGAGATTTCAATCTTACACACTGCAATCATGGTAGGGGGTAAAAACACCATCTTTACTGCTACCCCCAACACCACCCATCCCCGTTTTCCCTAATGTCCTGCCTCAGTTGAATCTTACATACAATAAATCGCGTGCATCTTTAGACAAGCATACAAATAATGGAAAGGAGTAAACATGGCACATTGGACTTTATAAATTTGTAAAGCTATGGTTCCGTGGATTCTTGTCAACAAAGTCGGGTAGTGGTGTGTAACCTTTAATAATGTTGTGAAGAAGTAATGCTACAAAGCCACTGAACGTGGCAACATAACTTTAACATATTTTCAAGAAACATATATCACCCAGACTTCGCTGAGTTAACTAAGATAAGAAAAGAAGATCCAAAAAGACAGATTTAAAAACAAATTGACATTGGTTGCCAAATCGACCTAGTTTAAGATAAGTACATTGAGATATTCTAGCAGAATGGCTCCAACTTTGTTAAGACAGGCAGACCACTCTCATTTTCAAAGGTCTGTAGTGGATCCCATACTGTTTTTCAGTCAAATCGAACGACTGAACAACTTAATATAATTTATAGATATTAGCATTGCAGATTGTCTTATAAATTATGGTTTGTCTTTGTGTGTGTAAGTGTGTGTTTGTTTTATGTGCGTGTGCATGTGATATATATATATATATATATATATATATATATATATATATATATATATATATATATATATATATATATATATATGCGTGTGTCTGTAAAAAGTCACTTTTCCACGCCTGTAGGCGTATTGGGTATGTAGGGCTAGACTTGTGTATAGACCAATTTTTTAGACCAATCTGCACTTGATGGGTGATGTGGTCAGCATCACGCCCGCCGCCTTTACTTCCCCGTACTGCACCTCGTATGTGTGTGTGGTTTGTGTGTGTGTGTGCATGTGCGTGCGTGTGCGTGTGTGTGTGTGTTTGTGTGTGTGTAATTTTGTATACGTGCGTGCGTGTGTGTGGTGTATGTGTGTGGGGGCGGGGGGGGGGGGGGATATCACTGACTATGTAATTTTTTTATTCTGCGGACCACGAAAAAGGAAACATTATACAATCTGTACCGGTGAAATTAACATAACCTAATTTGTCTATAGAAATTTTTAAAAATATGGGACATCACATTATAGCTAAGCGCTTCAATGAATGGACACAGGTTTCACTTATTTCTAAACTTTTAATATCTAATATCAGCGCCTTATCGATTCTATGAGGGCCAGTTAGTAAAAAAAAATTGATTTTTTTCTCTCAATATCTCGTGTTATTTCTGTCTGCCTCTACAGAACAGACGATTCGATTATCTGCAAGTTTCTTTCATGGTTCAAATGGGTCAGAAATGACTTAGCTTGAGATTAGACATCATCAATACGTTCCCTGCCGACTAGCATAGGCGTTCAGGCTGTGACATACCGCTCCTGTCACGTGCCTGATTTACGGATTTCTCCTTAAGAACCAACAGCACTCAGAAATAATTATGTTGAGTCGTTTGGCTCGTATTGGTCTAAGGGATGCCCCATGGCCAATATACGCTCAACTTATATATCTGTATATGAATACAATATTCCTAGGCACACTTGGCTGGACACCCCCACTACTATTAAAAGAAAGCCCCCAGGTTATGATAATTTATTATCATAACCATGTTAACACATATAATATTTATGATTCATACACACAACAATGCTAAACACTTAGAAAGGTGAAATAGAGACACCTAAGTCAGCCATAAAAATAAATGCATGTAATCAATTCAACATATACATAGATATATATATTAGTGAAGTAGATGCCAGATTTCAGTGGATGGATCCCTGTGACGTGACGCGTTGTTTAAATGTTTATAATGTTGAGTAGGGATGTTCCTCCCAACACATTTCCTCCACCAGATTAACCGAACTAAAATCTGAGCTATGTTGCTCTCAAAGTCCTGGATACCCAAGAAAACAGCCATATTGGCTCGTTAAGTACATTAACATTAGCTGAACTTGGTACCCACAAGAGAAGGCAAGGAATTTTAGATGTCTATAGCATTTTACTTAATGAATTATTAGACAGGGCAAATGATTCCTCCGTCATCTACCTTCTCCCGGTGTTATTATTAATAATTAAAGAATTATTATATTATTTGAGCTCCCACCAAATGTTATTCTATCCTAACAGTTTAATTAAACATGTAAGAACAGACATTTGGAATTACAAAAACTGATGCAGGATAAAACTTGACATACAGCTTTATTTACTAACAATGATATTCCCAGTTTGTTGATTTACACAAACAGTGACTGGTTAATTTGATGATAGTGGTAAGCTTCAGCGAGAAAAACAGCTCGGGGTTTAGAGTGGTATGATAATGATGAAAATAGGTTAACATAAAGGGGTTAACTCAACTTATAAGCCTCTGACAGCCGTGAGGAACTGTCAAGCTTGTCCAACTCTTCCTTGCCTGTTGTCTGCCTGTTTCAGCTTATTCTCCACTTCATCCCCACCTCGTTCTCCACCTGGTTCTCCACCTCGTTCTCCACCTCGTTCCCAGCTGGCCGAGTCTAACACAAGGTAGTCTCTTTCATGGACTGATCGTCACATGGGCGCTGTAATCATGGAAACAAACACATACGTGTAGTATCTTGACTTACACTAAGAATACATGTATCAATTAATATAACATATAAGAATAAAATATATCCCATCACTCCTCATATTCCACATCCTCTCCAGTCTAGTCTGAAGGTCTTTTGTCTTACATGGGCGTCACATATCCTGCCTTCCCTCAAATGCTATGTCATGATAGTTGACTTTCTAAGTCTGTTGTCCGTCATCACTCAGACTTCCAACTGGCTGACATTGATATTACATGACCACGTGGAGCAGGTTATGTGCTGAAAACTCCAACACTTTATAGGTGCACACTGTCCTGAATATTATCTTTCAGTGGCAGTGAATTCTATACACCCATCATTCTTCCCATGGGGTTATAAATCCCCTGTTTAGGTGAACATATTAAGTGAGCACATTGTGGGCACACAAAACGTAGCAGCATCCCTGCACATATGGGCATGATTTCCCACAGTCCCAACTCATATTTTGGCTGATCATGAAACAATATAATTACATTTCATTATAGCAAATGTCATTGTTCACATCTTATTTTATACACATGAAAACATACACTGAAAAACATGTGACACAAACATACAAGAAATAGGAATAGTTTAGCAGTTCCCTAACTGAGATACTGAATACTCACAAAGAACTATTTCAAGCAGAATGTGCAGACAAATTAGGAAAAGGTAGTATAGACTAAACTTAACTCCCTAACCTAAGTATACAAGATTAATATTAATATTCACCTGGGAACTTTTCCAGCACATGCCAAACACGACTCAACCAGTCAGAAAATACTTTTCCATGGTAGGTCTGAGTCTGTGGCCTGCTGGCGGCACTATGAGGTAAATCTACAATGCTTGCAGTATAAGTAACAATCTATTGTCCAAATTAAACTCCTCCCTTTACAGGGTTTTGCCCAACCCTCAAGATGATGACTTAAGCCTCGCCCCTGAGGTCACTATCAGATCAACTTGGCTAACCAGTGACCTGTCACTCACAGTGAACGGCCTACAGTACGACCTTGACCAAGATAAAACATTCCTAATTGCCAAACACCTGTTCTCCCCAGAATTACACTGACGTGTTAAACTTTAAACTTCTCGTCGCCTCAATGTCTAGAGTTCGCTCAACTCGTGTTAGGTAATCTTTATGACCTACGGTCCAGCTCAGGTGTGATGCTAAGTTCCCCGTTCGCTGGCCTCTACAGTGTGGTCAGGAGATAACATTCTGACACCGGCATGAGAATAGAATTCCTAGCTACAGTGTAAAGTTTTAGGTAATATTACCCAAGGTTCAGTCGCTTTATCTGGACTAAGGACTGGAAACGTTTAAATCAATACGGTTTAAAGTAACATTTGGTTTAAGGGCATAGTCTCTTGTCTCTCAATAACTAGAAGAACTTATTACAAGTACTAACTTCTGGAATCACTGAGATCGTTTCGTGACAATCCCAGAATACAATGACCAGACCTAGCAGAAGTCTAAACAGTCAGAAAGTCCTGGAGGTAGCACATCTTCATCCTCGGAATCAATTGGAGCTGTGGGGAATATAGCAAGACATGGAATCAAACTGGCACTTTTCCTCTTTCTCTCGCTGATGCTTCCCTCGGCTCCTGATGATTCGACTGTCTTTGACTCTGGTAATTCTGCTTCAGTTGGATCAGGTAGTGGAAGAGTACCTCACCATAGAGGACCCAGCAACTGTACCGGTACTCAGCAAGTCTCTCCCACCAGTCAGGTCACAACACTGTCTCTGAGCTACACCAAGCTCTTGCACTGTTAGGCTGTTTGGGGTATATGGCACCCCATAGTGATGATGTCAGGAAACTTCACAGGTGTTAGCTGGTGGGTAGTTGGTTGATAGTTGTTTGGTAGTTGGTTGATTGTTGGTGGGTGTTGGTTGGACTGTGATTTTTCTGCCAGCTCTTCACATAGGTTTCATCCTGTCAGGAAAGAACTCAGAATTAGTCATCACAAAGAGGGTATCATCTTGACAGGAAAGACTCAGAATAAGCATCAGTCACCATCCCACATCAGCCCACTCCACGTCTGTTCCTCTGCTTCATTCCTCAGAGTGCACTCTCAAGACCAGGAGACAATGTCTCCTATCATTCATCTGTCTGTTTAGTGCAAGAGATGGAAAGTCAGATATATAGTGGAGATAGATAGACACTCTCACATATATCAGTCTCTCTCCCCCTCCCATCTGCACACAGACACCAATATTTACCGTCAGTACCTCTATTCCCTACGACTCTCAAGCCAGTTCCACACATCCATTGATCTAGGGCAAACAAACTCAACTCAATGCCC